>BMAO01018243.1:0-58988 GCA_019973975.1 Trichonephila clavata | reverse complement strand
ATTAAGCAGGTAAATACATATTTTGATTTCAGATATATCATTAAAAAGTACTGAGAAGACAGTTATCTTACCAATTTAGAGCCATAATACGTTCTCCATGAGGAATGGAAAACTCTGTTATAGTGATAAATTACTCAATGAGCAATTGGTAATAATTTGCTCAAAACCAGCCACTGTAGAGAAGTCCAGAGGCAAATCATATAAACGAGTAAGAACTGTTCGAATTTCTCGGTCTGACCACGTTCTGAAATTAAATTAGAGCAAATGCTTTACATAATATATATATGGAGCAATTAAAAAACTTTAATTGAAATTTTATCAATACTTAAAAAAATTATTCATTCAATGCAATAACATTTCAATAGCAAATGAAAAAGGTTCGTAAGAATCATTACTTAATTACAATAATTTTTTGTTATTAAGCACACATAAGAAGTATTTTATACATACTTTTCTTGTAAAAATATTTTTAAAAAAACATACATAACATACCCTGAATCATCAGTGTCAAAATCTTTGAATATGTCTTCAACTTCTATAGAATCCATTTCACTCATTAAAAAATAATAGTATGAGAAAGCAAATTGCATGTCATTTGAGCTTCGAATTTTGTGAGACGAAGTTTCTATGAAAGCATCTTCAAATCTAATGAAAAAGAAAATAAATTTTTTTTTGGAAAGGATATTTTAGCTATAACAAATTTAAATAAAAAAATTCTGATCATAAGTAGTAGAATGAATGCTTGATAAAAGATATATTAAATAAAATCAAAATATATATATCATAAGATGATTAATTGAAACTCAATACTCAACTGAATATCTTACAATATTTCTCACAAGCATTACTATGCTACATTGTATTTTATGTAATTTTAACAAAAGTCATACGTGTACCTTTGTTTTGTTAGTATAAATAGAAAAAGCAAAATAAATAAAAATTCTTTATACAAAAGATGGAATCTAACGTAATTGACATTAACATATACTTAAGCAAATTCAAAAATAATTTTTTAATAAATTTTTAAAGACAACTCTTTTGTTATTTTCATTAACTTTACATTAAAATAATTTCAAAAGAATTTTATGTTAACTGTGAAACTCTAACACTCCATTGCCATTTTTTTAAATAAAACATTTACATGAAAAAAATGCTGCATAATTTTTAATCAAGATATTGTTTTTGAAGAATAGTCAGTAATTTAAGAGATATAACTTTTAAGATCTTTATATGCAACTTAGAAGGGAGAGAGATGTTCCAAATATTTTAATAAAACAAATTTTAATCATCATGGTACAAAAAATGCCTCTTAATAAAAATAACACATTTAGAATGCAAAAGATTCACTGTTCTTATTAGAAGTCTTTTATTATTATTCCTATTTTGACTTTTATAATAAAGAATATGGCAAAGATTTACCTATCTGTGAGTCGAGACATAACATTTCTGTCTACAAAATGAGCAATGTGAGATGGAACCTTGCGAGCTTCATATCCAAATGCTTCGTTGTATAATTTGTTTACATGTCGCAGAGAATCACCAAAAGTATCCAGAAGATGTCTTTGTGTTGGATTAAATGTCAGGTATGTTCTTTTTGGACTAATGGGATCCTGAAAGAAATAGGTACAACTAACTTAAATTTTTTTAAAAAATACATTTCATTTTTTTAATAACTCCCATGAAGATAAAAATCCTTTTATCTGTAAAATAACCCTAAGTTATAGTGAGACAATGATTTAAAATAAATGTGAAAGATAAGTAAAAGAACACATGTAAGAGTATACAGAAACTGTCAAGAATATATATACATAGCATTTTCTCTAAGCAGAAAATGCTCATTTCACTATAAAACTAGCATCTATTATGAAAGATTTCACAGCTTAATTATTTGTGGCTAGTTGTTTAAGTGTGGCTAGTTATTTATACTGATATTCTAAATAAAGAATGTCCTTTGAAAGTTAGATTTTTCAGCTTACATATATACTGTCAAACCATTTTACTGTGAATTTCTCTATTTTGTGAACTTTTCCCTAGAATGAAGAACATTTTACCATTTTTTTTTGTAAAATAACCTCCAAATAGCGAAGTGCATTTTCTAGTAAATGAACTTTTTCTGTTGTAATTCAATTTTTTCTGTCCATATTTTAAAAATATTTCAGGACATTTTTCAAATTATTCTCTCTTTTAGCATATTTTATGGCAGTCAATGAACTTGATCTAGTTTTACCAGGTGCCTAACTCACCTAGAGCAATGAAATCGTCATAATTTTTCAAACAAAAAACTAAAATAAACTTAATAGATTTTATCAGTAATTAAAGGTGCGTGTGGTAATATATGTTTAAAATTACTTGTAGGCTTAAAATT
Source organism: Trichonephila clavata (assembly GCA_019973975.1). Taxonomy (NCBI): domain Eukaryota; kingdom Metazoa; phylum Arthropoda; class Arachnida; order Araneae; family Nephilidae; genus Trichonephila; species Trichonephila clavata. The sequence continues at coordinate 56,623 of BMAO01018243.1, read as the reverse complement.
AGAAAATGTCATTAAAAAATTCATTAATTAAAAGAAATCATTTTTTAAAATTGAAAATACAGTTTGTTCTTTCCTGTACAATGTTTCTTTTTTTTTATTTGTTTTCTTTGCAGATTCTTATTAGATGGGTATGATGTATGAAATAAATAAATATTAATTTTTGAAAAAAAAAACACTTTTTTTAATAATATATAGCATTTATGAAACGAATTTAAAATCTGTTTTATGTGATAAATTTATTGAAAGATGAATCTCTATTTAATGAATTTTCCACATAAACTTTTTTTGGGGATTTAGTGACTTTGTTAAATATAGGTCTGACTGTGCACATACACAGTTAATATTCTCTACTATGGAGATATTAATCATTATCCCACTATAGATGAGGCATACAAAAACGGAAATTGGAATATAATGCAGACATTAGAATTAAAAAATATATACATATGCTGCAGTATTATAAACATTGCTGACTTAAGACAGCTCTAATATATAAAATAATTTACGTAAAAGTGGGGTTAACATGTTTTCTGGCCAGGCAACCTTCCCCCTTTTTGTTAATAATACTAAGCGAAATATATATATATATTGCTCTTTTTTGCCTACTGTTTAGCAAGCAAATGAAATTATGGTACTTTATATAAAAACATAATAATATATTAAAAAAATTTAATATAGGGAAGTTTTGTATTTTGTAAAAGTAGTTTCACATGAAGTACTAATTTATATATATAATTAGAAAACACATTAAATTATTAAATAAATGTAAATTAAACTTTTAAAATGCATGATTTACCTTCATAGCACCACTCAGTTTTAAGAAGTAATTTTTAAGCGAAGCTGATGATTTCGTATCAGGTTCTCTTGAAGGTGTTTTAACATGATCTATTAAAGATTTTTCTTGTGGTTTCAAAATGTCCGGGACCAAAATCTTGCTCAAATTTTCCCAAACATGTTTTGCATCTGATTCTGATGGAAAGTTGGATCTATTTTTTAAAGACATCATTTCTTTGACAGATTCTAAAAATTTTTCTTTTTTTGAGGGAAATAATTCAAATGCAGTTGATGTCTTTAATTCAGGATCTATTTTTCCCTTAACAATTTGAAAATAATCATCCTTTTCAGTTACCAACATAGACAAAACATCAGCAGTATTATTTTCAGTATTTATGTATTTTGCAATAATTTCAGCTTTCTTTCGAAGATATCCTTTGTGCGTTAGGAAATCTAAATAGAAAAAGAAACACATTTTAAATGAATATGTTCTACATTAATGGCTGCTGGTTATGGATGTTGCAGAGTTTTTCTAAGTAATTTTCTTTTAAATGTCAGTAGAATACAAAATATATTAAAAAAATCCTTAAATAATTAATTTAAAAACAGCCTTTAACCTCCCTCATCAAGAATTCTAACCTTTATACAAAGATCTGTGTAGCTCTAAAATATTGAACGTATGAGCCGTTTTCTTTGAAAATGGCGTAAGTCCATTTCTGACAAAAAGTTAGTTGATTATAACTTGTAATACAATCTGCTATAAGCTTTTTATCCATAAACAGTTCACCAAAAAAATCCTTCAAAATTTTCATCCTTTTGTCAACATAAATTTACGTAGTTAATGAAATTACAAATATAATTACTTTGAAAGTGATAAAAATCTCCATTAAAATGGACCTACACCACTTTAGAGAAAATGGCTCTTATATTTGTGTAAGCAACATTTTTGAAATCATCCTAAGTGTGAATATTGTCAAATAAACCAGCCCTTTTTTATTGAATAAAGAAAACACATAAAAAAGATAATTTTAACTAAATTTCACAAACAATATCTGCTTTACTGACTAGGGTTTCTAAAATATAAATATCATACATCAAGTGAATTCTTCTCTTCATGGATAACACTAAAAGAAACTGACTCACATAAAAGACAATTATCTGAACAGGTATCTAGTAAATCTAGATCAAGGGTCTAGCTCAGCGATACTCAACCTGAGGCCCGGTCATAGCCCATTGCTCTGAGAAATTCATTTATTTACAAAAATTTGGTAGGAAATTCTTTGTTAAAAAAATCAAGTATATCAATTTTGCTTTATGCTGTTGCATGGGTGCGAATTGATATATCCCCCCCCCCTTCTGATTAGTGATAATAGACAACAGTGGAGTAGCGACCCTTTTATTATGGAACTAATTTTTAACTAACTTTCATATCTTGCAAGCGAAAAATATTCAAAGAAAATAGACTGTTTCAAGACGATTGAGAAGTTTACTTTTTTTGTAGTGAAAAACAAGCATGGTCCAGTAATTGTTTGATTTGTCATGAAAGTGTATTTAAAAAATACCAATAAACAGGAATTGTTGAATGACATTTTTCCTCGAAGATCTCTTTCAACAGATGATAAATAGGCCATCTAGAATAATCTTTACAACAGCAAAAAAGTGTTTTTTCAGTGGTAATGTCACAGCTGTAACAAAAGTATCCTACGAAATTTTTTTTTTTTTTTGGTAATCATATGAAATTATTTAATGATGCAGAAATTATGAAAGAGTGATTCTTAAATGTTTCCAATTTAGAAAAATTTAGTGACAAAAATAAATATAAAAAATAACAATTGAAAAAGCAAAACAGGAGTTTTAATATTTTGATCACTTTCCACATTAAAAATTTTCTATGTTATCTTAGTTTTAAAGCACACCCTCCTTCATTAATTCTCATGTTGTGGCCCATGTGAAATGGCCAGCATGAAATAGCTAACACATGAATGCAGCCTGGCAGAAAAAAAGGTTAAATACCCCGGTCTAGCTGGGTTTTTTTGCACTGAACTCCAGAAAAAGTAAACATACCTCCCTATTTACCTAAAATAACTGGCTCTTGACACAATTAAAAATATCCCAGTTGAATCTGTACAAGTGTATACAGACAGCAGCTAGAATGATAGTGATAATACTGCAGAGAAGTTTTCATAAAATCATGTCTTAAAGATCCAGAAGAAGAACCCTGACTTTTACAGTTTTCTGCAGTGAATTAAGAGCCATAAATGAAGGCCCTGACTCGGTTTTGTCAATGATGGAAATGAGATTTGGATTTTGTCTGATTGTAAAAGTTCTATCCAATACTTGGCCAATTGGCACAATGTGCTAGACATTATTGAAGTGACTATTCTATGAAAAAGCTAAAACAACACTCCATGTCTCATCAGATTAACTTCCAGTATATCTCTTCACATGTAGATGTTGGAGGCAATGAAATTGTGGATACTTTGGCCAAAGCTAGTACATGTGAACCATTTACCTATTTGGAGCTTTTTTACAGGATAAAGTACAAAAAAAAACAACACTCGGTCTATTCCATTACAGTACTACTGGTATCAGAGCAAATGTCTTGGTGATTCTCTGACACTTGGTTGCAACAAGCAGGACCAAACCGCACTTACTCACTTTCTCAGTGATCATCTTTGACATATACTTATGGTGCCAAAAGCGTCACTTAGTTTACTTTGTAAGAACACATCCTAGAGTACCTGGGTCTCTCTAAACATTATCTCACAGACAATCTATTGTTGGTTTCGTATTTCTTTAAGGTATATACAGTCATGGTACTGATCTAGCCCTGCTGATCCCCAGGGAAGTGCAACAACAAATCTAGATCAACAATGTCACGCACACAAACTGTATTTTCAATAATACATCTAGGAAGTCAATGATTACAAAATTGCATTCTATGGTAAAATATTTGTGTGCATGCAATTTCCTACCCCCAAATATATATACAATTGAGTTTCAATAAATAGTTTAAAATTTAAATGAACAAACAAGCTGATTAATAAATTCAGATAGTCAATATCTGCATAACAAGGCATATTATATTGATTCATACACATACTTCATATTTAGTAATCATTCATGATTGAAATGCACATAAATTAATAACCGACTGACTGTGAAGATCTTGTAATCTCACTCTCACTCTACTATTGACTACAAATAAAGCCATATAATGGTTTAACAATCCACAATATATATAGCCATGTATTATGATTTATTAAACAATTTAATAAAGTTATAGAAATTTAGAATGCACCAACAATATAGAAGTATTAAAAGTCATTTAAAAGGGAAAAAAAAATGCCAAAAACATTGATTTAGAGGAAATGGAAAATCATATGTATATCATTAAGCAGCTTCCATGCAGATCCCTCTATGATATTTAAAAAATGTCAAGTATTAAAAATACAATAGTTAAGATTCTAAATCATATTGACAACAAATAAATAAAAAAGAGCATACATAAAAATATATTTATAGTTTCATGCTTACTTATTGTTAACAACAGAAAGTACATAATATAATCTCATGTACTTAAAATCAAATAATTTAATTGAGAAATCTTTATTGACATTTTAAACAACTAATTAAATATTTCCAATACATTTTTTAAAAGAAATATCCAAAATAATTCTAAAATTAATAATTTTTTAAGTTAATGTTTGTATTTTTAAACAGAGAACTCTTTCATCGCATCAAACAGCTTTCAATGAATTAGCAAACATTTATGAAATTTTAAGCTTTTTAAAATCCAACTTTCTTTACTATCTATTTCAAGCTATGTATAAAACTATTTCTTTAAAAAATAAAAATATAAACTAAAGTTAAAGCTTTAATGGTTATTCATAATAAGATAATCAATATTTGTTTTACAGAAAAAAAAGTCAGAAATATTTAATTAGAACAATAATTATAACATTTTATGGTATTATCTTGGAAAATAATTTTAAAAAAAAACACTCTACTCTGGTGGAAAAAGATTACACTTACTAGTTTCTTTTAATTGTTTCAAGTTATTTATTTCTGCTGTAAGATTTACAGGTAGTTGTGAAGCAGAAGCGTTAACATTTTGGAATTTAGAAAACTTTTCATTTGAATCAGGTGAGTAAATCTTAGGAAACCTAAAAATAAAAGTATCATTTTAACACATCTCAGCATGTATGATTTATATACATATTGTGAAAGAAAATTTAAAAATTAATTACATATACTGTGAATATAATGACAATTTAAAAGCAGCATTTTTTAAGTCATAAATTGCAAACAATTGCTTGCATTATTCTTAACTAATAAATTGCAAAATTTATTCATAAGGATACAAAAAATTCCTTTATTAAATGAAACTGATTTCATAAATTTATGAAATAAGGGTATCAGTAACTAATTACACACACAAATTAGTTTTTATATTCCTGCAGTATAATGCATCAGTAGATATTGGTATGAATTTTGTGCAAAGAATACTTAAAATAGTGTGAATAATTTATATCTGGATGTGTAATACATTTATATTATTCTATGTAGTATTTATTTTGTGTTAAAATTATAATATTCACAAGCAATGCTGTTCCTTACATTATAATGCTGATTCAATGAAAGCTTGGCAAAATCTTGGCATCCTTTTTGGCAAGTTCACGGCCCTATGGATTCTTCTGGAATAGTGGAAAAATCTACTAATATTGCAAACTATGACGCAAGTGGATTTTTCTAGAAGAATATGCGAGGCCTATAAATAGCGAGCAGTTTGCCGAAACTGAGTTAGTATTGTTTTGACCATGAAGAGTCAACCAGCAATTAATTATTTCTTCAGCTACTGAGACTTGTATTTTAGACACTGATAGTTGTGTCTGTGTGCTGTAGATGTGAAGGCCTTTTGAGATTTATTCTGCGAGTTTGAGTACTTTATTCTGTATTTCAAGGATTGTTTTTCGACAATAAATTTCCAAGCTCCAGAAAAATTGTCTTGTTCTTCGTGACTGATTTGCATAAATCTACACACTTTACACTATATAATGGCATATTCATCATGTGCAAAGATGTGCCATATCTTGGTACTGATTGCAACCCCCCCTTTGTAGAATTGGGCTACATGTGACTTGAAGCAGTTCTAAATATTTACCTCAATCGGTAAAAAGCCTGTGCAACATTGGGCTTTGCAGAGAGGAAAGAAACAAAGTTTTTTCAAAAAATAATATTGGAAGTGCTGATTTTGTGAAGAGAAGGTAAAATGTTAAACGATAAAGCCATGATATGCACCAACAGGCATGCACTCACATCGTACGTGTTACACCCACTCAAAAGTGCTGGCGTCAGAAAGAAAGGAGGAAATTAACATTGGGATTAAGTTATACCCTCAATAAAAGCCCGTGCAGCGCCGGGCCATGCCAGCTAGTCATCATTTGTAAACTACTAGTCTGCAAGAAAACAAATTGAAGATGGGTAGAACAAGGTCGGGACTGTAAGGAGAGTAACATGTGTGGTATGCCATTTCCATTGTCATCCTTGGGCACAATAGCAGAAGTCAGCAGTCCTCGATTTTTGTTCAATATCACAGGCTGTCACTTCTTCAATGTCTCATAGTAAGGTGTAATGATGATTATTCTGTTCAGTTCACTAACAAAATTCCTTGACAGTCCCAAAAACACAGTGAAAATAATTTTTCTTGAAGGAAGAAGTAGTGCCAATTATATATGATCACATTTTTATGTTAAAATTAGAACTAATTTTTTTTTTTTTTTTTTTGCAATGCAAAACAAAAATTTATGCCTATTATAGATGTCTTATTATGGCTTAATAAATCAATGTCTAATGGATTAAAAATAATTGGATGTCTTGAAACAGAATATAGTCCATTAATATCAGCAAAGATGCTCATAAAATATGATTTAAATAAATACAAAAGATACTTTTAAAAAAAAGGTACATATACTCTAACAGCAAAAAAAAAGGTAACATTCCTAAAAAAGTTTTAAAATATACATAAATATGTGAATAACTTTATAAAAGATGCTTACAGCTTAAAATTCATAATTATAAATATTTATACTAAATATTACAGTAAATATCTACCTTTCATTTCCTACAAATGATTCAAAAGTAAATGCTTCTTCAGTCTGGGTAAGAATTGTTGTATTTTCAACACCAGAGATTTGTTTTTTAAGAGGCTTAGTGAAGGCATAAAGAAATATTTTCTTCTAAAAATGAAATTAATTTTTTTTTTATAAAAATGATTTCATACTATGTAAAATTTAACTATATTTATCAATGCATAATTTAAATAATTTCCAAATTTTATAGAAAATACAAACAGTTAATACCATAGTTTTGCAAATACTCTGCATGTACTTCAATCAATAACATTACACAAACATTTTAATAATTAGCAACTTTAAAAATTCCTCAAGTTAAATTCTATAGAATATTTAAAGCATATTCTAATAAATTTAAGAACCCAAAGTATGTGAATATTTGAAGGAAAAAAAGAAGAAAAGAAACAATGAATTAAAAATAGAATAAAATAAAAATTTATGTGATTAAATATCAAACAATTAAAACAGATTTTAAAGCAGATACAAGATATTTTCTTTTTTTAATTCATAGATTAAAAATAAATAATGTATACTATTCACAAAAAAAAAAAAAAAAAAAATTATTTTCAGATACATGAATAATAAGAATAAATCAATGAACACATAGAAACAGAAATGCACTTAAATAATATTTAAAAAAATTTTTATACACTCAGTCATATTAAAAAGTACTTCAGTTGTTAAAACTTCTTGAGTATGAATATTTTACAAGACATAAACTTTGCTTTTAAAACATTCATTTCTTAGAGAAAAGACAAGTGTATAACAGAAATGAGCCAACTCAAATTATAAACTAGTACAGGCTTTGTTGATTCTCAGCAGCCATTTTATAATATTTAGTTCATATTAATTGATTGGTTCTGTAGCAGACTGTTTTCAGATATAAGATTCATGAACCAATTTATTTGTCTGTTATTTAAAAGAAATTTGTATCAAATATTCTAGCTCAATCATAATACATACACACAACTCCAAATATCAATAATATTTACAAGTAATTACACATCTTCATTTTAGTACAATCATATTTCAAATTTTTTATAAAACTGACAATGTCCTTCAAATATTATTCTTGAATCTAATTAATTAGTAAAACAAAATTAAGCTGATTCTATATCATTTCCAATAAAAAGTTATAGCATTTAATACAGAAATTTCCATTTTATTTCAAAGACGAGGATAATTATATTAAATTATTAAAAAGAAATTTATTTCTTAAGAAAAAAACTTGCAGCAATATATTCTTTATTACACAATTTTCCAGATTTATTAAAAAATTTCTACCAAATAAAAAGGGGCATCTTATTACTCGCATTTTAAATTTGTTAGAAGTAAATTTCTCAAGCCAATATATTGTTGCTTTTTTAAATTCTTTTTCTTTAAAAAAATAAAAGTTGTTGATTTAAGAGAAATATATCCCAACATAACCAAAGAAAGTATTGAATAAACAAACTATCCATGAATGAACTATATTCAAAAGGGGAAGCTCTTACCTCATATGGTTTCTGGTCAAATTCACCTTTCAAAGTAATTGTTAAATTAGTGGCATTGTGATTTGGATAAAGAACTATTCCAATTACTGAATATTTTAAGGAAATAGATATTATGCGAATGACAGGACTTTCTTCATAAAGACCATCAGTCAAGGTATAGTTGGCATTAAAAAAATCAGTCAAATTGAAATATCCAATATTTTCTCCTGAAAGCAAAATAAAAAAATAATAAATAAATTATATAAAAATTGAACAATTCACAAAAAATATTTATAAAGTACTGTTAACAAAAATATTGTAATCCAGTAAACAACATATTCAAAATACATGATTTCCTAAAAGAAGCTGTTACCCCAGCTTCTTAAAATAACGTCCATACACATGCACACAGACACTATGACAATATAACAATAAAATAGGTTAGCATTGATATAAAATTACTTTTCTGTATTTTTATTGTGTTATTTTAATGATATATCATGTATTGGGTATTGTTAATGTTATTTTATGCCCATGGTATTATGTGGTTGTGAAGTATTTTAGAAGTTTGCTTGATAATCATTTTGTGGGAGATTAATTAATTGGAAAATCAATGTAGGAACTTTACAAATTTACTTTTTGTAAGACAACTATATGAGGCTAGAGAATAGTGTGAATTCTATAAAGTTTTGTAAAATGGAACAAAAACGAGTCAAACTGGAGCTTAAGCAAGGAGAGAGGATAACATAGTTTTCCAAATGAGAATTACATTAATAAAGGATTAGTGCACGCACATTAAGAAATTCTCAGACAAATTTTGTAACTTTAATTTAAAACATTTTAAAGGCTACAAGAACAGTATTATTTGGAATAAAAACTACATTAATAGTCATATTATTCACATTAAATAGAAAAAAATCCAAATCCCCCAAAATGACAACAGCCTTAAATTGAAATTTAATAATTATAAAGGAAAAAAAAAATAATGTAAAACTTTATTTTGTATCTACTTTTTAAAATGTGTACTCTTTTTAAAATTATGCCAGCTCATTGCTTCTAAAGACATTTTACAAGTTTTTAAAATATTGAAGAATCCATTTTTACAATTATTCCTGATATAAAACATAGTTTAATAAATCCCCCCCCCCAAACGTTTTAATATGATTTAACCATATGGGTTAAAAAATGCATTTAAAATAACATTAAATTATTAAAGAAAATTGCAATGAATATTTTAAAACTAATTGTATTAATAAAATTAGTAAAATTAAAAGATTCGCCAGGAGTAAAAGGGCAAGAGAAGGAAACACAGATAATAAAGTTAATGATTAATTTTAATAACAGGCATATAAAACATTTCATGTTTAGTCTGAACAAAAAGAAAATGAGTATCACACACATTCATAACATTTTAAGTGAGTCAAGTTTTATAGACTTCCAAAGATATTAAAAAATTCTTATATCACCAAACATTGTATTTTTCCTTTTATAAATAAATTTTAAAATTTTATATTTGTTAAACACATTTGCTACACATTCATTCCTTTTTCAAGTTAAAAATATTATTTAAAAAAAAAGGGCATTCAAATATAACAAAAAATACAGGCAAATCTTTAATCACAATAATGATTGCAGGGGCATAAATGTTTATGGTATAATAAATTTATTGATAAATATCACTAACAAGTAGTTACAGGAGTGTTGAAAATTAGTTAAGCAAAAATTTTCTTTAAGAGGTAAAGAGTATGAAGGTATACGCTTTAGATGAATTATCCTAACAGTAATAGCTCTATTCAAAATAAATGAACAAAGATTTCATTAAGTTTATTATAAAATCTGCTGTTAAATGTGAATAATTCTGGAGACTTTTTAGAAGAATGCAATTGTAGTATTTTAAAAGACTACAATACAATCGAATACTTAATGATAGAGCTTAAGATATCAATAATTTATAAACAGTATGTACACATACAACATCATGAAGCACCCAGTGAGGCGAGCATAGGTAATGGCTAGTTTATGTAGGTAAGATGTCTGCATAGTAATTATGCTTATGTAATATTATTACATGCTCACCAAGCATTTTCTAAAAACTCTTTTGATAAATATGAGGCATATGATAGAAAAATTAATAGTACTATTTTGGCTTTCTATAAAAAAAATTATGTTTATATCAATTGGAAATAAAATTTCCTCCCCCCAAAAATTCCTAAAAATTATATTACATTTTGAAAGCATTACTAATGGTTTTAAGACATATATTATTATAATTCTGGTAAACCATTACAATCTACTTTACAAAATATTATAAAAAATCTTAAGGTTATGGTTATTAAAAATAATAAAGGTCTCATAAAGTATTTATAATACAAAGAAATGTATTTTATACATAGTTATCATTTTGAAAAATCTATTTAAATCACTTAATGTTAATGACAGATATATTTTTTTTTACAAATTTACGATAACTATGGTTTAAATAGTGCTTTAAAACTTCAAAATTTTTATACTCTAAATAAAACTTTCAAAAGATGATTGTATATATATAGTAAAACATGGTTATACCATAAAAAAACATTTTAAATCTCTTTTTATAAATTTCAATAACTTATACAAAACTAATAGAATAAAGCAAAATTTATATTTTTTAAAATTAAATGGATTTGTTAGAAATTAATCAAATGTAAATGTACATACTTACCATCAGGTAAAGAATAAAAAGATTGTTCTGGTAAAAGAACAAGTTGTGAAATTTTATGAAAATTTTCTAATCCACAATCCCCTGCATCATATCCACATTCCCTTATGTTACAAGCCTGTGTAAGAAAATATGTATCAATAAAAATAACAAAGAGAACACAAGTTATATATAATTTAATCATATTTATTTAGTTTTTATGAATTTTTATTAGAAAAGATTTAACTGATGAAGTATTGTATTTACCTTATCACAGTATCGGTCAGCTAGCCATGTATCTGCACATTCATTATTGCAATAGTCTATAGTAAAAACAAATCATTTAGTTATACTAGATTATAAGAAAGAAAATATAATCACTTCTAAAATTTAATACATATAAGTAAATTATATGCTTACAGTAACTATGTTTTTTTTATTTAAACACACACAGGCATATATATCAATATATATTTCCCAATAAATCATCATAATATATCTTCCAGCTTAATGTCCTTGATTAATGAATTTTAAAAAAAACACTCCTAATAGTTTTCATGGTTTTCATCATAGCTAAATAAAATTGAAAGGACTCAAGAGGAACAACTAAATGAAGGTCATAGAGAACTACTTTACCTTTCAAAAAAAGAATTTTTCAATTCCAGAGCCCCCTTTTTTACAGAATTAGGTAGAAAATGAAGGATTAAGTGGCCATATACCATATTTCTTTAAAGCAAACATGGGATAAACATATTTTCATATTTTTCTCCTTACTTAAGACAACATAAGTGGATCAAAAATTAAATATCTGAAACTAATACACAGCTCTATAATGGAGAAAAATCTAAGAGTTAGAATTTCTTTCATGAATATAAATGTCATGATAAATATGAGGTAATTACATGAAATTTTAAAATGTTATAACTTCACATTTTTTAAACTGTAGTATAAAACTATATTTTGTAATATAAATACTTTCAATTATATTAATTACACTTTTCAAATAAAATTTTTTTTTTACCAACAAATCTTTGAGATACTCATTTAACATTACGAGACCCAATTTTTTAAGGCCATCTAATTTTGAAACCTTTTTTGATGAGAGAATTTTATTAAATTAGAAATTTAAGTTCATTTGAAGATAAGAAATCAGATTTAATGAACAGGAAATCTGTAATGGGAAAATTTATTAAAAGTAAATTAATCTATTAATTGTAATTTAATCCCTATTTTGAGCCATTAACAAGGATACTAATTTTATACAGCTGTAATGAGAACATTATTGGACAAAAAGTGTCCCATTCTCACCCCCCCCCCACTTTTATAACTGTACATAAAAACTTCTATGGATTTATATGGTTAAAAATAATGAGAGAATACATATATAAGAAGTAAGAAAACTCACTTTTGAAAGCACGTACATGAAAATAGGTGGTGACCCCACCTTCCTGTTGCATGCCCATTGCCTGAAAGGGCAGCATGGGATTATCAGCAGTGCAGTCTCCTCCATCCCACTGGCACTGAGAATTATTGCATGGCTTATCACAATAGCCATCTCGAATCCACGATGAAGGGCAGCCTTCTGCACAATTAGGAACAGGCCATGACAAATATACCTTTTGATAATAAAGCAGTATGTTCATAAATTCCTTAAAAATTACAAACTAAAGACTTTAATCAATGTATTTTTTATTTGAGTTTAATATACTGTAAAATCCAGTGTATAACATGCACCTATACTTTCAAGCTGCATTTTTTAATTTTTAGGTATATTCGGCATATAACATGCGTCCCTTTTTTTTACGAAGGAACCTGAATTGTACAAGTGGAATGCTCTAATATTTTGAAGTCATTTATTCGAGATATTATCCCAGACTTTTGACAAAATAATATATTCTTGAACTAAAACCCTTTAAGTGTGTCCTTCCTTTTAAATAAAATGTATTCTGATCTATGTAGAAGCCTATTTTTTTATGCTTAATCTTTTGTTTATTTTTGAAGCTATCATTTTTATACCTGGCGTATAATGCACACTCATAAATTTGGATCTTATTTTTTGAGTTAAAAGTGCACATTATATGCCATACTTTACAGTAAATATAAAAACTATTAGGTACAATATTATTTGATTTGTTACAAAATTAACATAATATTGATACAAAATTTTAATGAGAGGTATAGTTTTCAATTTTGAATTACTATCACATGATGAAAACAATTAACAAGCTGGTTTCTCACTTTTCAAACCTTCCACAACAATACAAGTGAAATTTTTGAGGCATTAAAGGGCCCTTAATACACTGAGAAATTTCCTTCCCTAAACTACTTTTTATAATTATTTAATGAATATGCAAGATTTTATACTCATGGTTCTTCAGTTTTGAAATTCAGTTCTGTTATTAGGCTATTTTTCCCCACAAACTGGGGGGGGGGGAATTTATTCTATTTCATAAAGTATCATTTCATTTAGTAAGATAAAAGGACTAGAGAAGAACATTTTTACATCAACAAAATGTTAACAGATATTTTGATAACTCGTAAATGAATAACAATTAGCATATATAATTTTTTGCTAATTGCATATTATTAGATTCAAGGAGCAAAGAATTTCAAAAAACATTTTAAGTGAACATAACTATGAGGGATGATCAAAAAAAAAAGTTACAAACCGCAATATTTGAAAAATACATATTGTGGAGAAATTTTGTTTCCCCAGAGTGGAGACAAATGGCGCTACTTATCATACAGCTGGTTTGCGGGTAGGTAGTGAAAGTTTCCAGATGGTCCAGGACGATTTAAATGGGTGATTTTTAAGGGCAAAGAAAGTGTCCACATCTGACATTCACAGTCAAATCGTGAAAGTTTATGGTGAAGAAGCAATGAGCAGACAACATGTAGCCAAATGGTGTAACTCTTTTCAATCAGGCAGACAGGATGTCAAAAATCGCAATATGGTAGGAAGTGGCCAGCCAAGTTCTTCAACAATAGAAATCAACATGGCACGAATTGAAGAAATGATTCAAAATGATTAATGGGTAACTCTGAGTGAAATCTCATAAAATCTGGGGCAGAGCTATGGTAGCAGGCAGCATATCGTTTCTGATGTGCTGTGATATTCCGAGACAGTGCTGTGAAAACATCTGCCGAGACCGGCCTCAATGAACAGGGACCTGATTTCTACCAAGACAGGTTAAACAAGTTGGTTTTGCTTTTTGATAAATGTTCTAAGTGGACTTGGTGATTATGTCGAAATGTGACAGGCACGTATGCCTCTTAATTCCCTTTTGTATTTTCTGTCTATTGTCGAATGAAGAAATATTTATTAACTTGTAACTTTTTTTCTGATCACCTTTCACACATGGAAAAAACATAATAAATATATATTTACATAGAATATTATTCATCAATCACTGAAAGATTTACAAACACACCTTTAAGATAACCATTGCTTTACAATAAAATCAGGCTTCAAATAAATTATTTGATACTTTTATTTAATAAAACTGCAAAAAAAAAAAAAGAATTATTTCTAATTTTTCTCAACAATATCAAGATATATTTTGGAGATAATTCCTTTAATAATTTACAAAACATAATAGATTAACTTTCTCTATAAAAATATATGTAAAGTAACATAATAAAACAAAATAATTTTAAGGTAATTTTATCATAATTTACTTTTTGTCCTTTTGTATGCGTATAGAAATCTTCTGGCCAAACATCTTTTCCAAACATGACATCATCATTCAAATAAATGAATTTTTGTGATAAATTTGGAATCCTATGCAAATGGCATTCAATGGCTGGAGAACTGAAAGTTGGAAGGTGACTTTTATTAGGAAAAATTTCCTGAAAAAAAATTAAAAATTGATCAAATTAGGATAAAAAAAAAGAAAAAGATAGCAACATAGCATTGTTGAATGCAAGTTATACATGAGTTCGATATGCTCTAACAGGCTGAATTCATGACATCCCAATCAAGTGATAACCCCAGCCATGTGTTTCCTGCCCGACTCACCCACAACACTTTCATACTTCAATGTTGTATTCTAAAATATCATGTTGCACAGCATATGGGATGAAACATGTTTTCATTTGTTCTTTTAATAATTAGCAAAAGTTTATAACATAGAATTTATTATTTTTTTATACAGAAATTTTTGTTAATCAGAAAAGTAGCCTGATTTGACTATGACTTTCTAATATTCCTATAAAGTACCCTCTTTTCAGTTCTTGTAAGTCCATTTCAGTATCATTATAAGTGGAATATCCAGGTTTTAAATAGGCTATTAATTATTTTGTTTAAGTTGCATGGCAATATTTGTTTGGTTTGCACATGATAAATTTTCAATTTAATTTGAAATGTGAATACTTTATACAATATTTTTCAAAAATATTTATAACTTTGCATATTTGAAACTTTATTGAACACTTATAGCTCTGAAAAGATTGTACAAATTTTTGAAATTTTAATTAGCTCAGTTATTTTATAAACTAGAGTATAATAATAGAGCTTCAACTTTATGCACGACAGTGTATGTATACATTAGTATTAACGCAAATCGTTAAGGTAACAAAAAATTAACTTTTGGCACCAATATTTTAAGAGAGATACCTTTCACATGTACAGAATGAAACAATATTATGTATAGTTTTTTAACGTAACATAAAAAATACATTTGATAAATTGTAATTTATTGATCAATGAGCTAATATAAAAGATTTTTTAAAAAAATGTTTCAGAGTACCATAAGTTAATAAATTCATTTTAAGATATACACATGTAATATAAAGGTTCTATTATATTTTTGTTACATGATTTAATTTATTTCATAAGAGTTCAAATTTCTTTTAAAATTACTTTTCAGTGATATTAAAAATGACAGAATCATTAATGATTAATTAAAATATTTTAATTATAATTAAAAATACTTTCACATTAGCTTTTAAATATACATAAAGAGGAAAACACATAAGCCTACATCATTTAAAAAATAAAAAATAGTCATGGCTCAAAATTGAAATGTTGGATAAAGTATGACAAAACAAAAATTTTAAAAAAGTAAATGAAGTTAAGGTAATTAATTAATGCCAAACTGAAATAAAAGAGCCTTAATGAGAAAACCCCCCAAAAGAGATAAAATCGTAAAATCTAAGAATTACTCACTTCATGTGTAACAATGGTAACCAAAGGATTATCAAGGTTAAGCCAGTAAGGAATCTGTCCATTTGTTATAATATAGATATGCTGAACCCACGGAGCATGTTTTTCCAGAGAACGCAAGGAATATCTCAATTCCTATTATAATAATGAAAAGAGCAGAATTTCTGAAATTAATACGATATATTTGAAAAAACTTATTTAATTAGTAAATAAGAAATATTTGCTAACTTACTTCATTGTCTGTAAAGCGACTTGCAGATATATCTTCATGATCCTACATAAAAATAAAGTAAAAAATAACTTTAAAAAATATATTAAATTAGATTATTTATTTCATTTTTTATAGGTAAAATATGAACAGCATATAGCAAGATTTTTAAGAACAAATTTTATTCCATTTAAAATTACAAAATGATGAAATTGTTTATGAAATATTGATTTATTAAGTTTAATAGTTCTATTTTTTTAATGCAGCCAAAAATATATAGGCTAACATACAAAATCAATTACTTTTATATCACCAGTTGAAAAAAAGAAAAAATTTCTTTCAAAAACATAGAAAAGAATTTACAATTTTTCACACAGTATAACATTTTCATTAATGTTTTTTTTTTTATTTCACTCAACTATTTCCTTAAAACTTATTTTTTCTACTACTTCATATTGGTACAAACATTAAAATAAAACTCATTCCAACAATTAATTTTTGATGGAACATTATGAATATGATAACTCTTACAATTTTAATACAGATGATTTTGCAAAAGAGTATAACTATTCTGCTTAAAAAAAGAAGCTTATTCATTCTTATTGAGAAAAATTAAACCAATACAATTTGATTCACTGAAAAAGAACTTACTGCGGGTAATTCAATAACTAAATATGCAGAAGACACAGATGCAACCTTATTTTCAAATGTGATGTTGTTCAATTTCAGAATGGAGTCAAGAATATCAGGATCATTCAAGGTTAGAACAGCTAGACTCTTTTCCTCATATATAAATACCTTTATATGAGAAAAAAATATGCAAATTAATAAAGTAGGCAATAATTCAGAATGAAAACTTCTTAAAAACATTTTAAATAAATAAATAAAAGTAAATGCTTAAAAAATTATGCTATATGTAATGGCATATATTTAAATGAAGTCTGAAAATATTCACAAAAATCAATACACTACAAAAACTTAATTTTCACACAAAATATTCAAAGTTTTAATTATCCTTCCTAAGGAAATTAAAATTTCATTTATATATATTTTTTGCTCATGTGATTATTAAGAAAACTTTTACTTCATTACAATATACATACATATAAAACTATCTATTATCTAACCTCAGAAATTGCTGATCGAACATTTGGAGGCAGCTTTTCTATTATGTTGTTATCAGAATAGCCATATGGAAGTTGTGTCAGAAAGAAAACACTGTTCAACAATACAGTATTTTGAGATCCCCAGTTATCAGTAATATAGGCCATACTTAGAGTGTAGTTTTGATTTTCAACAGAAATCATTTTCTTGGCTATAACTTGCTCAGCTGGAAAAATTATAAGCAATCAGTTCTTTTTTCAATTAAAAACTATTCTAAATGATGCAATTATTATGTACTAAAACTTTTACATATATTCTTTTTTGTCAAAAGAAAAATATAAACCAAGATAATTTTGAACAGACAATAAAATGAAATGTAAATTTGACATAGTATCGTTTCATTAAATTTTACATTCATAAACAAATTTCTAACACTTTTAAACAGTATTTTAATTTAATGTTATACATTGAAATAAAATACCATGTTACAGACTTTGCTACAACATGTCTTAAATATGATCTGCATATTTTTAGATTTTTAGTAACATTAGTTAGGAACATAAAATAATTTTTTTAATGAATTAAAATTGTAATTACTAATTGTTAAATTATATTTTTAAATGAATTAGTTCAAGAGCAAATTTAGAACTTTTCTTATTTTACTCTCAATACCAATCATAAAATTGTCTAGTATCTGACTGGATGTACTACATGCTTTGAAAAAACATTTCATTCTATAACATTAGAATCAATTAAATTTTTAAGCTATTGATAAAGAGTATTTAAGTAATTTTTTTTTGCCACAAAATATTACAATTTAAATTATATAGGAGGTTTACACTGATATATTTCTACAGTAAGTTAGAATATCAAATAAATCAAAATCAAAAATGTTATTTAATTAAAAAATATTAAATTTTTTATATATATAAAACAAAAATATTCACTTAACAAAAGATAAATTAAATATATTAAAAAATACAGAAAAACTTGAATTTTATAGTTTTTCAATACATCTATACATAAACCAAATGAAATTTTAAGGTGAGGGATGATACAATGAAAATATTTACCAATATGTTGACTGGGGAAAACCAACACTGTTACATTCTCATAACTCTTTTGTTGAGAAGCAACAACAAAAGTACTTGATATATGTTGGAACACTGAGTCAGTCTCTTCTAAATCACTTAATGTCATTGAGTTAGGAAGCTGGGGTCGGACCAAAACCATATGAGATTTTACACAGTTAGAGAAAGAACAGCTGGATTGTTCAGAGAATTCAAAAATTTAATGTAACATTCACAAGGAAAGAAACTAACATACAGATTTGAATAGTTTATAATTACTTTATTACCTAAGCACTGAAATAACAGAAAATATTTTAAATTATTTTAAGCACATCTACTAGAAAAAAAAATGCTCCAATATGTAGATAGTTTAAATATGAGTATTGTTTCTTGTACAAAAAACTACAAAAATTATAAACTTTGTAAAAAGCAAATAATAAACACAATTGATTTTTATTTGAAAATTTAAATACAATGACATAACTTTCAAACTATTTGAAATATTTAATTATATTTTGAAATGATTCACATATTAGGAGGTATTATGTTAGCTTTAATAGAAAAATCATTATATTTCTGAGAGACACCACAAAATCTATGTAAATTTATAGTGTATTCAAAACTTACTTCTACTTTCAAAAGTTTATTTATAATAAATTTTCACTAAGTTTTCAATAATTTCTTTGGATTTCCCACTAATTACTTTTAGAAATAAAATACATGAGTTTTAAAAAGTAATCAACTTTCTAAAGCTGAAAATTCAGATATGTTAATAATTTGCATATAATAATATATGTCCATTAATAATGTAAAGTTTCAGCATAAATGTAAAATCACACTTTTTCATCATTAGAATCCAAATAAAACCAAAAACACTGGGTTCTAATAATATTTAGAACAAATATAAGTAATATTAAATATTGAATAAATATTGGCAATATGTTTATATATATATAAATATAGATAGAATATCATTGATTCATGAAAGAGTAATATTTCAAATGATTAAAATTCATATTAAAAAAATATCTTTAAATAAGACAAATACAGGAATACATCTCACTTCATATGAGAATTAAGAAATCCATATTCTTCTTTTGCTTTGGCTAATTCTTTGAGAAATAAAGGATCTGAACCATTAACCCATGTATAGACTACATCTATTGGGACATATTGACATAACCTAAAAAAATAAATGTATATCAAAATTCATTTGCTTTATTGATAATAAGGAACAATTATAAATTATATAATAAAATAAAATTACTTTTTAAGAAACATGTATAAAAAATAACAAAAAACAATCTTATTCATTCTGAAATTAAAAATAACTTTGGATAAGCCTGGTAGATATGATTAAAAGAACAGTTTATTTAAACAAATATTGTAAAAAAAGATTTAAATGGCTAAAAAAGAAAATATATATATATATATATAAATCAATCACATGAATTAAAAATTTGTAGATAAGGATATTAAGGGGAAAAATTTATCAATGTAACTTATTGCACTTGGATTAGTAAAAGTTAAGATGAATATTCAGGGAAAAAAAACATACACCATCAGTGGCATAACGGAGAACATTTGGGCTCCCAAGTTGGATTTTACAAAGGATTTACTTGATGGAAGTCAGGTTTTGGGCCTCCTAGAATCCTGGGCCCTCCTGTGATGCAGGGGGTGTACGTTACACCACTGTACACCCCGACAGCACAACAACAATATATATTTTCAATTAACACTTTAAATAGACTTAAAATATTTGGTTGGATTGTCGAATCAGCCCCTTATCCCGCCAAATGCTTTCTCACCAAATCTGGTAACCCTTTTAATTTTTGTATCAGTGAAGGAGAAATTGGATTGTGTTGTGGTAGGGTTGCTACTCCAAAACACAACATGCAAAAATGCACCAAATTAGCAATTTTTCAAAATTTGGTGGACCAGTGGCCGATTCGTCAATTTCACCAAATATTTTAAACAGAGCTGAAATAACACCACTTATACTTTAATTTGTTTAATTTCTAAATAATAAAACTAACAGACATCTAATTGTATGTTTCCAAGTAAAATCCAAGTTTTATTCAAACAATCAGTTTTATTTATTTTCCAAAAAAGGGCACCCAAGGAATTTTGATACAAGGCACACTAAGAACCAGCTACAGTAGTGCTTGCAGAATGAGAATTAGAATAATCATGGAAATAGAATCTTGTGTTTCACAGTTATCTACCTTAAATAGTTTTTTTTTCTTCTGTTCACAAAAACAGATTGAAATGAACATTTAAGAAAATGACACATCAAAATATTATATGAAGCATTTAATATTTTGTAATATTATGAAATGTAGAAGTATCAAAAGAAAATATATATGTTATAGAGCTATAACAATGTATTGTAATAGAAAAATAAATAAGGTACTTAGGTCATAAAATTTTTTACATTTTTTGCACCTGTATTATATTTAAGTATTTCTTATAAAGCCATATTTTTCTGTTATGTTTAATTTATTGTAGAATTCTCTTATTATTCACACAATTTATCTTCAACTCAAAACTATATTGTAAATTTATATTCAAAGAAAATCTCATTTCATAAAACATGTAGAAAAAGTATACAATACACAGTGCACACACACACACAAATCAACTTTAAGTACATTTTAACATGGTAAACAAATTATGGTGAACAAAAACATGTAGTTGTAAGTTATATGTAAGAAACTTAAACCTAAAATGTTATAAAACTCAAACTATTTCATATTTTCTAAAATTAAAAAGCAGAACATATACTAACATATTTCTGTAGCTTTTACCCAAGATATTATTACTGTAAGGACTGAAAACAACTGAGTATTTTTCTTTGCTCCATTCTATCAGAGTCTGAAAAATAAAAATGAGTAAAATGAAGAAGCTTTTTTTTAAACAAAAAATTTGGTGTTTATATACTAACTCCATACCAAAACTTTATTACCAAAGATCTTATGGACTATAACAGCATTTTCTGGTAAAAACAAAAAACTATTGAAACTTGCACAAATGGCATGGAGTTAATACACATGTGTACCAAAATTTAATATTATTAACAAAAATATTTTTAATTAGCAAAATCACAAGCAACATAATTGAGAATAACTTTTAAAAGATAAATTAAATTCTGTGAAATAAAATATGAAATATTTATCTGTTACAGAGAAGAGAAATAATTAACTTGATTCGACGATTTTATTACTTGACCTCTTTACAAAAATGGGAAATAAAATTTTGAACCCACATCATTGAATTCTTTCTATATTATAGACTTTTTATTCATTTTAAGTACTCATGTATTTTTAACTTCACAAAAAAAAAATCTAGAATTCGGTTCATTTCCAGACATTTGTTTTATAAAGATAATCCACGATATCTATTAATTCATTTTTTGGTAAATTCCTATTATAATTACCGAGTCGGAAGTATTTTATTTCGTTGTTCAAATTTAATTTCCATAAATGTACTTTTATCTCAGTGCGGAACATATTTAACCCGAGCCGATAAATTATTATACAACATTTAAATAATAGTCAGATTACAAAGTAAAATAAAGTTAAAAATTCTTTTAACATACTTCTCCAAAACGAAGTGTAGAGACGAAAACTATAATCATTCCAATAAAAAGCAACAGAAGAGTATGCTTCTTAGCTAAAACATCATATGTTTTGCGCTGAAGAAGTTTACATAGTAAAGTTGCAAACATCTTTGGTTTGACGTGTTATATTTTATATCTGCTTTTTTCAGGTCATTAAATACTTTTTGTAATTATTCACATTGCTGATCGGTAACTTAAGTATTTAAATTTACTTTAAAAGAACTTTGACTCAATTTGATTGCAAAATTTTGACAAAAATACTATTCGACTTCGGTAGAAGTTAAGTATATATTAATCTTTTTTTCTCGTCATGATGATTGAGTAATTTTAGTATCACATGTGAATGAGATTCAAATCGTATGTCAACAAACGCATACCGAAAAAGTTACAGTTGAAGTAAAAGATATTACTTTTTTTCTTAGGAATTATCTATTGCATTTTGAAAAAAGAAAAGAAACGCAAAACTCTATTTAGAAAAAAAGATTTAACTTTCATTTCATAATTATAATTGATTAAGATTATATAATATATATGAATAAAAAACTCCTCCAAAACTTAATTAAATGAATTATTTAAATTATAAATCAAATTTTGAACACATGTAGCTGAAAAAAGAAATAAGTTTTATTTCTTTTTATGTCTTGCGCTTTCCAGGATTTTCGATTTGTGTATTTCTTATGTAGAACATTTTTTTAAAAAAGATACAGAAATCATCCCTGAAATTTCCGATTACGTAATCACACTTTTTACGGATACATCTGTCATTGGTTGTTATGGCGCTTTTGTAAACAAAAAGAGTCAGAGAAATTTTGTAGTTGACAATGCTGTAAGTCACATTCTTAATTGAATTTGTTGTCAAAAAATAGAGCAGAAAATCGAACAAATATATAAATGTTTTGATGGACTATTTTCTACTTGTTACTGTAAATTGTTGAATTTGAAAAATATTTATTTTTCATACAAATTTATAGAATAGTCATATTTGTGTTATATTGTTAAATTTCTATTGGAAATAAATTTTTATATGTTTCTTAAAATTGAAATTTTCTTTGATGTTTATGGATCTTTTGTATACCTTCGCATGTGCTAATGGTATTCATATTTTAGACTGATTTTTCATTCTATTTTTTTTAATTATAAATTTTAAAGTATGCATTTTATATCAAATGAGCAATTATGGCATATTAGAGTTCAAGAAAATCCAATAGTCTAATTTCTTCGAGTAAATAAGGATGTGTATCAATATTTTTAAAAATTTCATTGTTAAAACAGTTGCCAAATAAATGAATATTGGTCTAAAAATAAAAATGTTTTGAAAGATTTCTTATAATGTATTAAATAATGAGTTTTAATAAGTTTTTAAAAATATATTTGAAAAATTCTGTTTGAACTAAAACACCCCATTTTTTCAAGGTCTTTAAGGTATAATTTGTGTGAAATATTAATAACACATATTACCATTGTAGTTTAATTTAAAATTTATTTGCACTTTTGACATCTGTATTAATATAGGCTTTGTATCTTTTTCTTACTATAACTTTTGTTAATAACTTCTGTAATAAACTCATAAATCTAAGAACATTTCTGGGAATATTTTTCTTAAAACACTTATTTTATTTTTATGTATGAATAATAACAAAATTTTATTTTTGTGTAGTACTTTTTCTGTATACTTCTATAAAAATTTTGTAGCAGTACTTTTGGGATTGTGATTTCTTGCTTATAGTAAAGGAAAATGACAATTTCTGTTAGAAAATTATGAGCTGAAAAATATCTTGTTTTATTCTTTGAAATTTATATTTCATTTGTGGGATTGTAATAACCTCTCTTAAATGATTTTAAAATATCACCATAATTTGACTATTTATTGACAGATTTTACTTATAGTCATAACTTTTTGTCCATAGTATTTGAATTTCATTTTGTTTATTAAATTATATCATCCTTAATTATCAGTAATTAATTATAGGAAAAAATAAATTACATTGCTCATAATATATTATTATATACATTAGACATGCAAGTTGAAATTCATACTTTTAAAATAAGTTATTACAAAAGTGTACTTAGTCATAAATGGAAAAACTAACTGTGATATCGCCTGGTACATTATAAGATAATGTAAAGCTAAAATTTTGTAAATTTTTATTCTTCATAATAAAGCAATAGTGAATGCCAATAAGTTTTGTATTAAAGCTTATAAAATGTTTTAAAGAGGTTCAAATTTATTAATATGGCTTATAGTAGCAGTTTTTCATCAGATTGACCACCTGACCAGAACATCTGCTCATGCACATCAGTGCCCAAGGTTACGAAAGCTGAGAGGGGTGCAGTAGGCCTTTGCCCTCATGGGCTTTTTCACTACTGAGTTTAGTTTAGTATGGTAGCAGTTTCTTTGATTAGTGTAGGTCAGTGGTCTTCAAACTTTATCGAATCATGGAACCCTTAGACCTATTAGGTGTTTTGAGGGAACCCTATTGTACACTTAGAAAAATAAATCTTAAAAAATACTTAAAGTAGATCGACATGTTATGTACATTTTACATATAAAAGAAAGCTTCAGTATATCTTACTAAAGAGTTTTAGTTTAAGATTTATCTAATTTAGTCATAAATAATATTATTTTGTACTCCAGGTGCGACTTTCCCTTGCATATTTTCTTACAGAGATATTTTTATGTATCATATGCTTGCATTTTTTTCTGTACAAAATGGCAAATTCTAGATCTGTTGAAGTTGTCTGCAGTCACATTTCTTATTCTATTTTTAATTTGATTCTATTTTTGGTTTTTGTTGCTACTTATATTAAAAGATTTTTCACAAATATTTGTTCTGAAAGTCATTTAAATGCTCCGGCTGGGTAGCATAGTTGGTTAGGTGCTAGTCTTCTGCACCCAAGTTTGCGGTTTTGACACCGGCCCAAATCAGTGGATTTTCATGATGTAAAAAATCAGCAGCATCCATATCGTATACTTATGCATTGTGTTAAGCTTCCCTAAAGGGCCTGTTTGGCTTGGGTGGTGTTGGCGGAATGAAATTCTTTGTTCAATTTCTCATGGTCAGAGCTGAGGTGCTACCCTCTGGGGAGGAAACCGGGCATCAAAATGACATTGTGGCAATTGGTATCCATCTATATGATGCCTCACTAAAAAGTGATAGCAGTTCTTGGATAATGTATTAAGTCTGTAATGGTAATTACCAATCCCCAGCACCATTTGAAAGAAAAAACATCTAAATGTTAATAACTATCTTCAAGCAAGCCTTCTGATTTCCTATAATACTCGAAACAATTTTTCATTCATCCATGTTTAGTTTTCTCTCCTAGAAAATATTCTCATTTTTTAAATGAAAAATTGGGATCTATTGTAAACGTTTGAACGTTGTACTTTAATTTTAACTCATTTTTATTTAAATTAATTCTTTAGAAAATTGTTAGATTTTCAAAACACTACCCATCATACTGGTTGACACAAAAATTGTTGTTAATTCTTAAAACCAATGCATTAACTTTCTTCTTTAATTTTTATAATATATACATTCAATATATTTATCTCATTTAGAGCAGCAATCATGTCTACTAAATAAGATAAACTTCACTACCATATTTCAACACATAATTATAGCACATTGTCATTACTTGATTCATTTCAAATTATTCTGAATTCTAAATGTAAAAGCAGGGTTCTATATTTTCTGCATAATTCTGCTCATAATAAAACAAATAATTTGAAATTTAATTCTCTTGCTTTTATAAAATTTATCATTTTTACAGCATTTTTTAAACGTTTTTTAATGATTCTTTATTCATTTTACTACCGGGGATACACTATTCTAAATAAAATGTTATGGTTAAAATTCATTTTCCTTTTCTTTATTCTTTTGTATGCTTATTAAAATCGAAATTGGGAAATCAGCTCTTATGTGCAAATAACAAATGATTCCAAAATATGAGCTGCTTTATGATTGACTTGGGTAATCTAAGTTTCAATTTTCTATATTCCTTGGTCTCACATAAAATTACTTCTCCCAGAATGACCTTTTAAACCAGTTGATGTGAATACTTGTCCAGTAGTTTCAGGCGATATTATAGAAGAAAACTATAGATTGAATTGTATAGAAATTTTAACAGAGCTCCAAAGTAGATTCTTCACATTTCTTTAAACTATAAATATATGTTTTTTTTTAATTAGCTTTATCGGACGGACGATTTTAGTCTTGTTATAAATTCTATTTTCCTTTCTCAAATGCTCTTTATAAACAAACAGTAAGCAGTCTAGCTGGATAAAATTACTAATTTGGCAGGTGTTATCCCACTTTTATAACAAAAATAAAAAATCAAATTGCGTATTTGTAATTTCCTTACTTAATTAAGCATAATATTTTTGCTACGTAAACAAACAAAATTATCTCAAACGATACTTTAAACATCAATTGAACTCAAAAATAAAAAAAAAGTTACTAAATATATATATTATTATATAATATATATATGTTTCATAAATTTTAAAATATGAGAATCAAAATTCTAAAATTAGGTGTTTGATTACCTTTGTGTGGCACTCTTTTCCCTGTTTCTGCAGTGTCTCGCAAAAGTGTTCGTATATTTGTAATTTTCTAAAAAATTTAATGTTTTCGACTAATAAAAACTTTCGGAATTGTAATTTTTAAAATATATCTCTTCAACATACTCTTGTTCGAATGACATTATTAGTTTTAAAAACATAATATACCTATTACTTTGAAAAATTAATAATAAAAAAAATGTTGAATTTGGTATCATCCCAGCCAATTTTCTGTTATTGTTGAATTTTCTGAAACTTAATTTCGGTATATTTATTTTGATTAGTCGAAAATATTAAATTTCTTTGAAAACTGCAAGAGTGCGAACACTTTTGAGCACCATTGTATATAATTTTATTTAGATTAAAATGTGGTTTTAATTGGAAAATTTTGATTAATAAAAATTTTTTAAGCATAATTTTGGAAATTCAGCTACAAGGTTTTTCTTACAAATTTCTGAAGTATCCGATTAATTCTAAGAGCCACCATGAGTATAATTTTAAGCATTTTGTATATAAGATGTTTATTTTTCTTTTTCATTTTATGATGCAGTTTTAAACTGACTTTTGTTCTCAATATTGATACTGAGCGTGAACAATCTTTAAAAATGTACAAAATCTGACTGATGTACAAAAGTATTCGATAATAAATTTGCGTAGTTAAAAGTTTCAAATTATAGTTTACCAGTTCAAAAATTGAGCAATAAAGTTTTTCTATCAAATTATTTGAAAGAGTCAAAAATGAAATTTTTTTTTTACTGGGATTAATAAAGATTATAGAAATATTTAAACTGATTTTAAAATTGAAGGGAAAAATGTACTTTTAAAAATTTTACTCCAGATATTTCTTAAAAATAATATCTTGGAGAGAGATATATCTATATAAAAATATATATATATAAATGAATGTTTGTGTGTATATGTTTGCAGTGGCGTAACGGAGAACATTTTGACCCCCTGGAAAGTCAAGTTTTGGGCCCACAAGTTGGATTTTACAAAGGTAGTTGGCAGCAATCAGGCTTTGCCCCCCCCCCCCCGCAATGCGGGGGTATACGTTACACCACTGTTTGTCTCTATGCCTTCCTAAACCGTTCATCCGAATCCGATGAAACTTTGTTGAATGGTTGGACACATGCCCACGAATTTATCTGAATTTGTAAAATTGAGCCCTAAGAAGCGTTGCGAGGGCTTAAGGGGCGTTAGAGAAAAAAAAATTCCGTTTTTGAACTATTAGACCTACAAACTTGAAATTTTTGGTAGGCATGTTTCTTTCATGGTGTAGAGCAGTGATTCCCAAAGTGGTCTATGACGACCTGCAAGGGGTCCACGACAGCAAAAAAATAATTTTGGGGTCCATGAAGTGTAAATGGGGGTCTATGATAGTGGTTGTTATTATAGAAAGTAGATTGTGACTTTAAATTTAAAAGAAAATTTAATCAAGTGGAGACCAAATTTTACCTATTTAACAGATATATTTACTAAATTTAATATGGTTAACTTTCCCTTACAAGGTGACAGCATAAATTTTATTAAAACAAGAACCATTTCAGCATTTCTTTCCGGAGTTAAGCTAAAGAAGTATAATACTGGAGGTCCCGAATGTTCTCAGTATGTCACATTCGATGTATCGACATTGTCAGGATTTCAGGTCTACGTTCAACATTTAAATGCTTTTTTTTTCAGATTTTGAAACCAGGTTTGAGAATGATTTGACTATGGTAATACCACAGTAGGCAATGAATTCATAGGGGGTCACATTAAAAAAAATGCCCCATTACAATAGGAACTAATTGTAATAAGCACTAACGAAGATCTTAATGTTTGGAAATGGATATCAGCAATTTTGGCTTTAAAAAGGTAAACATATTATTTGTCCCGAATTATGGAATATCGTGAGGGCGTTTTTAGTCGCTTTTCCTACTGAGAAGGAGATTCAGTGCTGTTGCCAAACTCCAAAATAAAAAAAGAAAAACTTGACATTACTAACAGAAGAGATTTAAGATTAAACCTAATAAAATCGATACCAAATGATGAAAACTTGCTTTAGTAATGCCAGACTCACCCCTCCCTTTAAAATAATTAAATAATTAACAAAAAATAATTAACATGTACTTTTTTAATTTTAATCACCATACTTCATTACAGTTAGAAATTTAATGCATTTAAAGTAGTAGTACCAGCTGTCAAAAAGACATTTAAGTTCATAAATTTGCAAAAATTCGATATTAATTAAGCAAGGGGTCTACCTAAAACCGAAAAACACGGCAAGGGGTCTATGAGACAAAAAAGTTTGGGAAAGTTGTAGAGTCCTCTACAAAAGGGGGTTTGGCGAAAAATGAATCCTAAGGGGCGTTGCGGGGGAGTAAGCGGTGTTATAGATAAATATTCCTGTTTTTGAACTATTGGACCTGCAAACTTGAAATTTGGTAGGTTTGTTCCGTTTATGAAGGTGAGATTCGCTACACATAGGGTTTTACAAAAATTTTAACCCCAAGGGGTGTCGCGAGGGCTTAAGGGGCCTTATATGTAAATATTCCCGTTCTTGAACTATTAGAGCTCCATACTGGAAATTTGGTAGGCCCGTTCCTTTCATGGAGTAGAGATCCGCTTGAAAAAGTGTTTTGAGAATTGACTCGAAAGGTCGTTGCAAATGCTGAAGGGGCGTTAGAGATAAGTATTATCGTTTTTAAACTTTTGACTGCAGACTTGAAAATTTGTTGGCATGTTTTTTTTTAAATACAGATCCACTAAGAACGGATTTTACGGAAATTGACTACTATTGGGGGATCGGGGAATTGCTGGAACTCATCAATTAAAAAAAAATTTCGTTATAAACAATACCTTAATGAAATTTAGTATGCATGTTACTTTTGTTGAATGGAAATTCGCTAAGAAAGGATTTTACGGAAATTAACTCCTATGGGGAAATAGAGAATGTTGCGGCGTATTGATAAAAAAAGACCCGTTTTCGAACTACTAGACCTACAGTAACGAAATTTTGTACGTATGTCTCAGTTGTTGATTTGAACGGGTTTGTTGAAGTCGACTCTCAAAAGTGGTTACTGGAGCTTTTTTATTAAAAAAATTCCGCTTCTGATCTATTAGATTTAGACTTGAAATTCGGCAAACATGTTTATTTTATTGAGTAGAGATCCACTAAAAATGTTTCTTTTTTTTTGTTTTTGAAATCCACTTGGAAGGAGGTTACGAGAGAGTTAAAGAAAATTCTACTTCAATTTTAAAAATTATTATTTGGAAGTTCTGTTCTTTTTAAATCAAGAATTATAAGAATATTTTTCAATACAATTGAATTCTTAATGCTAAGATATCCATAATATATATATATATATATATATATATATATATATACAGTATATATCCATATAACAACTTGGAAAATTAGAAGTTATTAGGATCCTTTTATAAACGTGACTTCTGCAGCGATTCCTTACATTTTATTTTCTGAAAGATTGTATGAGCATATTTTTCATTAATAAAATAAGCTCAAAATAATTCAGAAATTCATCCGCAAACGATATCCGAAGACAAAGTAAAGCGATGTCGATACAATAAAAACATCCGCTTCTTAAGTGAAAACGGTGTTCGAAAGCAAGGTAATGCTATGTGGACAAAAGAAAAACGTCAGCTTCCTAAATGAAAATGTGTCTGTAGACAAGGTAAAGCTATGGGTCAACATCCTTAACAAGGATGCGGTTTCCTAAGATAGAGCTATACTTCAGCATCCAAAGTGAGGATGGTGTCCAAAGACAGGGTAAAGTTATATGGATGCTATAAAAACGTGAGGTTCCGAAGCGAGGACAGTTTCCTAAGAATGGGTAAAGCTATGTTAATACAATAAAACGTCAAAATCCACCGTTTTTGCTCAGAATGACTTTAATGATATAATCATTACGCAAACGTACAGTATTAGTGAGTTGGAACTTTTGTTTTTTAGTTAATTCTAGACAGTTTCAAATGAATAGACAGTAACTTATAACCCCCCCCCCCCCATATTTTAACTCGGGTAATCCCAAAGGTTCCACAGTTTTAAGACTACTGGTATAGGTGGATATTCAGGATTAATATTTTGTATAAGAGTTATCCTTTAAAATTTCAAAAGAGAATATATTATTCTATGACACAATGTGTTATTTTTCTCTCATTAAGTAATTCAAAATACCTTTTTGTCATTAAACATTAATGTATTGATTATGTTGCAATAAATATAGCATAAACAATAAATAGCCTAACAATCTTCTAATAAAATAGCCTTCGTTTTATAACCATAATGTAGACTTATGGAATACAGTTTGTATATTTAAATATGACGTATTGTGTGTAAAGTTCTCAATGGGAATTGTTTAATACAAAAATGAACGTGTGTGACTGTTTTAAAATTTTAAAAGCAATATTGAAAGTGGCTGTTTCTTCAATTGCTAGAATGGTCCAAAGTCTGGCAGCTTTTTTTATCTACTGATCAAAGATATTTTCTAAAAAAACCCAATCACACACACACACACATGTCAATATTTTTTGAGAATTTTTTTTTAAGTAATGAGATATTGAGGAAAAAGAGATATCTGTATGATACTTTATCTTATTATAATGACCACGCACAGCAAGTCTTTCTAGATTGTTATTGCTGTTCTAACATCAATTTTATCAAAAACATTTAACTCTTGTTTCCTCTATTTTTTTTCCAATAAAATTTATTTTGCTTTAAAAGGTTTTTAGTTTCAAACATAAAAAAAATATTTAGTCTGCTTTAACAAGGTAGATGGCTCACCAGTATTTCAGAACTCATTTCCCAAGAAATCATGGGTTTTGAAGGAACAGGAAAACAAAAATGCTTCAGTTCTGTCTAGGATTAATGTATTTTAAAGAATAAAAATAAATGATAATTGTTCAAGAAATTATCTTTCCTTAAAATGATTTTAAATTTTGGAGTTTGAATTAATACGTTGTTAATTTTAGAGAATTTCTGTGTCAAACAAGCATAAGTATACTGATAATTAATAAGTGATTTCTCTTGTCAGAAAGCAGTATTAATAATATGACTGAGTTTCTTATGAAGTATGCAATAAACAATAAACATAAAATATGAAACTAAATCATTATCATCGTAAATGACTAAACAGCTCAGTTATTGAGCAAGTGAATATTTCTCCACAACTACTTTTGATTGATCTTTTCATTAATTGTTCTTGAGGATTTTATCAGGGGACTTGTTCTCCAGGTTGGGGGTTTGGTATAGGGTCGACGCTACATGTAAAAACCTATTATTAGGGAATTTCAACGAAGAAAAATCCCTGACGGCTTCTTGGAAACGATCTGGAAAACGAGATATGGACATGAGACTTGGAAGGTGAAACGTTTCATCTTCTTACAGAGCCAGGGCTTTGCACTTATTATTGTAACATATAGAACAGTAGAGTATTTATTTGATTGCCATCCAGGAAGTTATATGGATTGGCAATGGAACTTTGAATAAATGAGATCATAAAACTAAATCACAGCTGCTAGATTTCTCAAAAGTTCAAATGAATTGAAAAACTTTTGATTTATAAAAATCTCATCTAGATTACAATACAAGGTAATACTCAAAAATATCAATACTATTGTTAAAAAGCCCAGATTTCATTCTGCATGGTTATAAATAATCTTTTTACTCTAAAATGCATGCTTACGTGGTACTTATATAATCTTTTGAATTTTTCATAGACTCCAGGAAATCATTTTGGAATTATTATCACACTATTTCTGTAAAGAATTTGTTGATAACATGATAAAGCTCTGTACTACCACAAGTAAGGATGTAGTAAATTGATTCTGGTAAAAAAGTTAAATTATTGCACTTCTTTAAAGTTTAAAATCAATGTAGCCGTGTTCCCTTTTCTCAATAATTAAACACAAATAGTCTGTAGTTTTGTATCGTGCTTCCACGCCACAGGTCCGGAGTTCAAATCCCGGGCTGGGCAAGGTCGAATCAGCCTTTCATCCCTTTAGAGGGTTGATAAGCTTGCTTGGGGACTAAGCACAAGGGGGGGGGGGGGGCGTCAGATTGACCACTTGACCAAAGCATCTGCATATGCACCCCAGCGCCTAAGGTCACGTAAACTGAGATTGGCACAGTGGGCCTTGGCCCTCATGGGTTGTTGCGCTACTGAATTCCTTTCAAACCAGTTCAGTGTATAGTATAATTGATCTTTTTCCAGTGGCGTAACGTACACCCCCGCAACCCCTATATCGCGGGAGGGGATAGGATTCTAGGGGCCCAAAGTCTGACTGACGCCAAGTACGCTTGGCTTGGACCCTAAACCTGATTTTGCAGGGAGGCCCTAGCATTCTCTGTTACGCTACTGATTTTTGCTTTTTGATTGGTATTTAATGTGTACAATTTTAATGTAATTTTTTTAAAAAAAAGTAAGAGAAAATTAAGAATATTTTTATTTAAAATAATTCTTGTTTATTTTAAAGTTTTTTTTTTTTATAATAATGGAAGTTAGTGACGTATACAAAAGAAGTTTTCGTTTTTTGGCCATCTATCTTTTTTTTTCGGTTTCTGTGGATAATTTCATAATTTTTTAGCTTATGATAAAAATATAGTTGCTTGTTTGATTCGAATTAGTATTTTGTAAAAAATTAAATAAGTAATAAAACATCTCTCTATTTTTAAATTTGATTGGCAAGTTTGAGTGAAACATTAAACATCTGTGTATATTTGTGAAATTTTTATTTTTATTTATTATTTTCACAAATTTTTGGTGTTAAAATTGTCTGTGTGTATAAAGATTTTTATTTTGTGAACTTTTTCAGTTTTTGTTAAAGCATAATTTTCTTTTTATTTAAAAAAGTACTTTTATTTTTTTATTTAAAGTACGAAAAATACACAAAAGAGAAAGTACATTTTTTGTAATATTTCTTATATTAAATATTTTATTTAACAAAAACTCACAGAACTATATTGTTGAAAAGTTTGAATTTTTGAAAAGAAAATGTCCTCTTTTAAAAAAAAGGCAAGGTAAGATGAGATTGAAGATAGGAAATTTTGTTTAGGAAAAGCACTTTTTTCTTGAATAGCATTCTAATGTTATTTTGAACAAATTGTTTGCTTCAGAGCTCAAGAATTAAGTTTTAAAAAATGAATTTATTTTGAGTACTGCTTTCGTAATTTGATGTTTCATTATTTTAGTGCGGTGCTTTCTTTTCGTTTCCTTTCTTTTTTATCTCAACAACCAATATCAACTTGCTTCATTAGAACAGTGATTTTCAACCTTTGTATTATTACATAGAGTATATGGTAAATTTCAGTGTTAAAGAGAATTTTAGGGCCCCCTGCAAAGACAGGCCACAAGTCCATATACTTACTTAGAGCCAATCAGGCTTTGGGCCCTTAGAATCCTGGGCCCATCCGTAATGCGGGGGTGTGCGTCTTACGCCACTGGTAAATTTCTAGTATGATATTATAATATATGGTAAATTTCAAGGCTTAAAAGAGAATCTTAGGGCCCTCTTGCAAAGGCAGATCCCAAGCCCATATACTTACTTAGAGTCAATCAGGCTTTGGGCCCCTGGAATCCCTGGGCCCATCCGTAATGCGGGGGTGTACCTATTACGCCACTGGTAAATTTCTAGTCTGATATTATAATATATGGTAAATTTCAAGGCTTAAAAGAGAACCTTAGGGCCCCCTTGCAAAGGCAGATCCCATGCCTATATACTTACTTAATCAGACTTTGGGCCCCCTAGACTCCCTGGGCCCATCCGCAAGCGAGGGTGTACGTCTTACGCCACTGGTAAATTTCTAATATGGTATTATAGTAATATGGTACATTTCTTACCATATACTGTATAGGTGATGAGAATTAGGTGTTGTTAGTAAATAAATGAGTCAATATGTTTTTTCTGATTCTCAATTGCTATGTGTTGGTACCTTGTACACTTCCGCTATTATCGCCCCCTACAAATCACTTCTACGACTTTACTCATACCGAGCAGACGTACCATACCAGTCGTACGAAGTTTTCTCTTGTCGTATTAAACGCCTTTTGTCTTAATATACTTTAATTCTCTCTGAAATATATTGATAAACTGTTGTTACTGATTACCTATATTGATTATAATAAATCTTTGCTTGTTTGGATTAAACTTCTTTATCCCTCATTTGAACTCTATCGATGTTAATTTTATTGCTGGCCTTCCGCACCCTATTTACACTATGTAACCAGAACTTAGTCTAGGTTTTAGGATTTTGTATCTGAAGAATATTGCTTTTTATAACAGAGGTCCCTCAACTTTTTTGCCTCACAGACCACTTGCCATGTTGTCTGGTTTTGGGTAGACACCTACTTACTTAATATTGAAGTTTTGCAAATTCATCACCTTAAAATGTGTTTTTTAATGCTGGTATAGTGCTAAATATTTGTACTTTATGGTAGTGAAGTGTATTGTGAAAAACTTAAGAAACGCATGCTAATTTTAAACATTTTTTTAACTAATGTCAAATTGAAATTTTGCATCTGTTACATAAAATAACGAAGCAAAAAAAAAAAAAAAAAAAAATGCCCTTTTCAGAAAAAACTTTAAACAATGCTGCCCGAGTCTGAAATTATCTTTTCTCTGATAGCACTACAGAAGGATCATGGCAGTTTTAAAAATGACGGAAATTTTTTCCCTTCCCACCTTTTGGAGAAATATTGAAAATAATTTACAAAACATCGTCCCGTCCCCTTTCGCTCCAAATAAATGTAATAATCTCGAAATTTCTATGTAAGTTTCTATGTTTAAAAATTAAAAGTGATTGAAGTTTTATTGGCTATAGCATATGGCTGCGAAAATCGAATGGTCACGGTCACAATTTTTGACCGACGGTGTTCAAATCGAGCTAAGATATTTTTTGAAAAAAAAAAAAAATCAGTCAATAATTTTGAATTGTGACGTTAATTCAAAAACATGCAAACTACGTCTTCTGAAGCAACTGTTACAGACACTTTTTTTACAGTTTCTGTCAGTGGCGTTCACTAAAGTCAGATTTTTTTAGGGGGGGGGCGAATTTTTCTCCCATAGATCAAACGACTTTTAATTTTTAGCATAAAGATTACGCTCCGGTGCTACTTTTTCTTACGTTTTCTTTAAAATATAATTCCTCCCATAAAAGTAGTCTGTGTGCATCACTGGTTTGTGGAGACATTACAACTGATGTCCTTATAAAGAATCAGAAGACTGCAAACAGTGAAAAAACTTTTCGCTTGGTTCGAATAGTTGTGACGTGGGGATAAATTTGTCGGATGGGGCAGTAGATAGATCACAACCAGTTGAATATGGAGAATTGATACATAATTTTTTTCATCGAGTTCAGCAAATTGATTTCTAACTTTCACAGCATTGGCAGTCATTATTGCAACCGAAAAGAATAGTCTCCAAGTGAGTGAGTGAGTAAATATTAACGGCGCACTGTTCAGCTACACGAGGACTTTTGATGACGGACCTCGTCATTTTGAACCATGGTCAAATGACGAGAACGACACTTGAGCTATTACCCCCTCTCCTAACTATCACACCACACCAACGAGAGTACGTTTCAACTCTCGACAGATTTAAAGTGCATCGCGCCCCTACACGCAGTGGTACTGGGCTCGAACTCATGACAGCCCAGCCACGAGCCCGTTATCTTGACTACTATGCTACCACGGCCACGGAATCGTCTCCAAAAGGACGGGCTTGGTTAACAAACACACCTAAAATTTCTTTCCCATCTTAACTACTTTCTGAGCATCATCTGTCCAAATCCATAGACATGGCAACCGCTAGAAGACCGACTAAAAAGCTGTAAACCATTTTTTTTTTCTAAATGGGGCTTGAGCTTCACAGAGGAGCAATTTGATTGTTAAGAGAAAGAAAAGACCCCTTTCTTCTTTAAAAAAAGAACTCTTTACTGTGATTTAAATTGTATTCGAAGGAAATTGACGAGTTTCTGTTTAAACTAAGCGTTGATTGAAAGTGTATTTTTTATAGAGCCGCACTTAAAAGTTTCGAGTCATAACAACTATATATAATCTATTTTGAGTGTATTTTTTCTAGGAAATCAAAATTTACTTGAAATAAAAATCTTATCCAGATGATTACATGTCTATACAAGGTTCATATAGCGTACGTGTGGAAGTTTGGAGCTTGAGGTGCCAGTCACGTGCCTCACTTGACCGAGGGTCAGAACTACGAATTCTGTTCCCAAAAACCCTTGCGTTGCTTTACAGTGGAGCGTTTCTTAAAAATCAAATCAATAACTGTTCATCCTCGTCACTTGACCGAGGTTTGCATTTACGAGTTTCGCCCCAATACCTCTAGTGTCAGTGGCGTAATGGAGAAGAACTGCTCATCCTCGTCACTTGACCGAGGTTTGCATTTACGAGTTTCGCCCCCAATACCTCTAGTGTCAGTGGCGTAATGGAGAAGAACTGCTCATCCTCGTCACTTGACCGAGGTTTGCATTTACGAGTTTCGCCCCCAATACCTCTAGTGTCAGTGGCGTAATGGAGTCCAAGCCCAAATACGAACTTAGCGTCAGTCAAGCTTTGGGATCCTAAGGATCTCTGGATCCCCCCCTCCAATGCGGGTGTGTACGTTACGCCACCGTCTAGAGTGCGATGCTTACAAATACACTCAATCATTTCTCAAAATCACTTAAAATTGTACTAGTTATCAGGGTTCTTTTCAAGATGGGCGAATTTTTTAATTCTTCCTTTATTAACCTGTTATTTTGTTTATTTGAATTCCACTTCTTTCCTAATGATGCGACGTTATTTTAGTTGTTAACCCTGATTCGTAAAATTCGCATCATGCTTAATTTAAGATTAACTTCCTAGATAAATCTTTCCCGTATTATTAATAATTTAAAAATTCACTGAATGATAAAATGAAAATATTTGTGTGTGTAAACTTTAAGAAATTATATTTATTAAACAATTAAAGTTGACACTAAATATATACAGAAAATAATCACTTATCTGTGAAAGACCGGAGAGAGTGAGTCGGCTCATCCAAGGTTGCTAACGAGTCCTTTAGCCTCGAGTCTAAAATATCAGCAACATTAGGGGTGGGAAAAACTTCAAAAAATCTCCCTGGGTTTCGAGTGCGGCTCCTTGTAAACTCCGCCGCATCGCACCACTATCAATGCGCGGAAATTTTTTTTCTGATTTTTTGACTTGCCTAATTGGAGGAGACTCAACGTGTAAGTAATACCTTTGCTATACTTGATGGGTCTAATAACCCCGAGGATGTGATGACGTACCCCACTTCAAGTAATGTGTTGACATCCGGTCAACAGCGAAAAGTGTAAAAATCACGAAATAACAGGGGTCGTATATTGTGCTGCTGGACTTCCGTATCACTTAAGAAACTAGTAGCAAGGTTTTGTGTCAGCAAAACGAAGACTGGGACATTGTGCTTGAATGCTAGGCCAGAGTAATTGATTGTGTGACGGTCAAAGTCATCATTCCCTATTTGACAACATTATGCTACTTCTAATAAATTATTTGCTGGATCGAGTTTGGATATAAGCAATATGTTCCCAAGGCATTTATTTTATTCACGGTAGAGTTGAATAAGGTTCTCTTAAAAAATAGTTAATATAAAAAAAGTTTGGCAATTGCACGGTTTAGGTAATTGGCGAGTTTTCGATGGGCTGGGTTTTGTAAGGAGAGCTATTGCATTTTTATCTTACCCATAGATGCAAAAAGTGTAAATCCGGCCCTGCCGGAACCTATGATAATTTCCACCATGCCATGGCTCATGGCCGATGCAAGTTCACGCTCACGTAACCTTTTACGATATCCATGTAGGATCGCCTCGCATCGACAGTCTTTTAGAATGATGTCATAACTGCCAAAAAACAGATTGATATTGTAGTGATGGGTCTCGATTCTACCTTGAAGATATGGTCATATTTCTGTACGTGAAGATAAGGCCTGTGTTACTAAGTTAACTTTATTTTTTTGCTAAAGCGTTCGGTTCTTACTGTTATTGATAATGAGTGGAAGGTTTTCATTTACCATTACGAATTCCACCTACTACTTTCGCATCTCAGCCATATGTTGATAACGCCTTAAAGCACGTTTATGTTCTTCTATATAAGGCATATCAACTTGGAATTTTTTTTAATATGACAGTGCCAAGTCTCAAGTAATTTCGCTTGTTTCTGGATTCCTTGCTGTTCAAGTTCTTCCTTCGTTTGCACATTCTCCAGATCTGTAAAAAAGTGAACATGGATGGGTATAATAAATAGTCAGATTTGGGTATTGCAAAATATAAAGTGTCTAGATAAATAATTTAAGGTTGCATGAAAAGTGAGTGAGTGCTTATTGACATCGCACTATAAAAGCAACGCGAGGACTTGGCGACGAACCTCGCATATTGAACGGGTCAAGTGACGTTGATAACATCTTAGTTGGCAACACACTTTCTAAATTTCCTCACCACGCCAAGGTGTATGCCTGAAAAGATCTGCTACAAGATACGCCGATTATATTTGTTATCTAGTAGCTTATAAAAGTATGATTCGTCTCGGAGGAGAATTCACCAATTACTGATTGTAACGATCAATATACAAATGCTTATAATTGATGTGCAGATTCACTCTCACCCTGTACAGTTCCCTATTCTCTCCTGTCTTACACATCACTTCAGCTCTGTATTGAGGATACAATGGTACATACTGCTGTTGAAACAGCGCCATCTATTTCTTAAATGTATGCACAATATTTACTTAAATATATTTGGAATCCTTTATATGTAATATTTTTAAAAAATATTTTTCTTTTCATTCATTTAAGTTATATCTTTGGCAAATAATGCTTTTTCTGTTCTGTCAATAGATAAATCATAAAAAAAAGTCATTGATTACTTTTCATTTTCTTACCATCGTAACGTAAGTTGTCACAGAAATTTATTTTATAGTATGAAATAGTATGAAATAAAAAACTTTTAGATTATTTAAAAATTCAAAATTGATCTGAATTACCAAATTCGTTTTTTGATATGCCGTTTGTTCTAGAAGTTTTTTAAATTTTGTTTTTGGA
Organism: Trichonephila clavata; assembly: GCA_019973975.1. NCBI lineage: Eukaryota > Metazoa > Arthropoda > Arachnida > Araneae > Nephilidae > Trichonephila > Trichonephila clavata. Next base: position 16,770 of record BMAO01018243.1, on the reverse strand, counting down.
TTATTATCTTTAAAAGGGAATACTAAATCTTTTAAGAACGTAGTTTTATGCGGGCATTTTATTCATTTGTACTTGTGAATATGTGAGCCAAGTTATGAGGAAGAATCAGTGGTGTCACTATTCTTGTTATGAATAAACAAAGATATCACGACTTCTGTGTAGAATCTATTTCAGTTAAATGTGATGTGACGTATTCTTGAAGCTGGCCTTGATAATTTTTGCTTTTATCAGCCATACTGTAAATGCGCAAAAGGTCATAGTTCTTGAAGCGAATAAAATTTGTAAAATATGTGTGATATATTAATACCAGTTTTATTACTAAGGTGCTGTTTGGGGAAGTTGCGGTTTGAAATTATGTAATTCTTTTTGTTTCAAAGTAGAAATAAAAAAAATAATAATAACTGGAAAACCCCCAAATAGAGATGACCAAAAAAAAGTTGAAAGTGTAGAAAGAATACTTGAAAGAAGAATCTAAAATTCTTGGAAAAAGCACAAAATTTGAATTATATTGTAAACAATGTAATACTATTTTAATAACTCCTCCCCTATTCTCTGTTTTAGATCAAAGCGTCAATGAAAAGATGTTCGAGTGAATGAATGTTAATCAGCATCGCTTTATGAATCAACACTTGGGCTATTGGTGTCGAACCTCGGTAATTTTGAACCTTGGTCAAGTGACGAGATTGACTTTTAAGCTGGTACTCTCTCCGAACTTCGCACCACACCAACTGGGGGACGTTTGAGCCTCGACAGATTTTACGTGCAACGGCCTCTTTACACGGCGGGTCTTCAGTCACATTAGGGCTCGAATTCATGGCATCCCTGCTGCGAATCCGTGATCGTGATCGCTAAACTATCACGTGATCACTAAACTATCATTAAACTATTTGAATTCTAAATTAAAATTTTAAAATATGTTTATTTTGAGTCCTGAATTAAATTTAATGCAAAAACAAAAAAAAAAATGTTTTTCTAAATTAAAAAAAAAATGACCAGAAAAAGATTCTTTGAACATTAAAAAACAAGACAGAGATAAATAGATGTATTATAAATGCATTTCTGCTATTTAGACCATAGGAATAGGACCATTGGAATTTATATAGAAGTTATGATGTTTATTATGCATTATTTAAATGATAATATGCTACAGAAGTGTCATTTTGGCAACTTAGATAAAGATTATATCCGCAATGTCTTAAAATAGTATACTACTAAAGTTATGAATAAAGAAGATGCACGTGTAATAAAATAAATAATACCGTAAAGATGAATTTAAAAAATATGTAATATATAGATTTTTTTAAATCTAGATTCCAGAAATATTATTTATCGTTGATTCGCGTGAGACTGTTGGACAAAAGAATGAAAACTAAACTAGGACACGAAATTGCATTCTAGATTACTTTAGTGAGTCATTGTTGTTCAAAGATGCTTTTCTTTTTCTGAAACTTAATCGGATTGTCCTTCGAATAAACAAAATTGATTTTTAATCCATTGACTGGCCTTTTTTCTTAATTCCTTAAAAAGACCGGAGACTTACCTCATCCCCCAATCATCCCTATTGTTATTTTCTTATACTTTTACGTCATTAATAAGGAACTGAAACATAAAGTAGTTTGCGTGCACGAAAAAACTCATAAAAACGGAAAAATTTTGTATGTTTCACTGCCTTCCTTTGTTCATCGTCCATAACGAACAATTATTTCCGAACGAGCAACCCCGTCCGCCATTGAACAATTCGCCCAAAACGAACATGACCGACATGAGCTGATGACATGCAGGAAAGGCTCTGTCTCTCGTTCTTCTGTTCTGACGTCTCTGTTTTCTTTTCTTTCCAGCATGAGAAGAGTGCCCATTGGTGTCTCTCATGCGTGAAATAGAATGAAAATAATTTCTCCGAATTACAAAGCGTTTTCCTACGTTCTTTTCTTATTTTGTTCCTAACCAGCGTCACCCATGAGGTTGCAGTTGTCACCTGCAACCCGCGTACCTTTTTTCATCTGCACAAGACAATCCGATTCGAAACTGTTGAGTTGAGTTGGCTCTTTTGGGTCGAGACGAATTGTGTTTCCCTGGATGTGCTGCTGTAAACAGAGGAAAAACGTGTCTTTTATTTTGTTTTTTCGAAAATATCTGAGGTAAATGTTTTCTCACTTCATCCAAATCGTATTTTATTTCCTATATAATATGTTATACATTGCTCATGTGTCAAAGTGTCTTGTGTGGACATATAAGCTTTCTTTTTTCGGGTTTTCACATGTTTTATATCATTTTGAGTGTATCGAAAAGAAAAGTTTTTGGAAGGAAATTGAGAGAGTTTGTTTTGAAGTTTTGAAGGACAAATGAGATTTAACTATCCATACAGGAAAAAATGCAGATGAAAATGCCAGTCGATATTTTTATAGTATCATTCAGGTTCTTAAGGAAGTTGTTTGAAAAGTATAATTTTTATTTTATTATTTATCAATATTATACATAGTACTTTTTGTTTCTTTTGATTTATTACTTTTTTAGTTGATCTACTATTTATTACTGACTGATATATAATGTTTTTTTTTAAAAATGTTTTGACTTTAAAATGCCAAATTTAATATAAAAAGTGAAACAAATTTTTTTTTATGGATTTGTATAATTTTAATACCTTTTTTTAGAGATTTGATAGTTAATTTTTAGATATTTTTTTAAAACACGCACATTAGTATTAATTAAATCAAAGCTATAGTGAATTAATATCTAAAGTAAATTTTCTTGTTAAAAGTGTTGTTGATAGGAAAATCTCTTCTATAGCAGACCGATATTTATTTTAATTTCAAGTATTAGATTCGACTTCTTATACACATATATCTTTTTTAATTCATAAAATTTAAAAAACAAAACAAAAAACGAAAGACTTTCTACACATTTTTAAATTTTGTAATGAAAGAATTTTTGGTGTTCGGATTCAAATGGTTATTCATTGATCAAATTTATGCGTCACTAACTCGAAATCATAATTTTTTTCCCGTCATAAAAATAAGTATTCAAAATTTTGGTATTTGTTAATAATCTAATGCGTTTGAATCTTGATTTTTGCAATGTAAATTTTAATTGGCAAGTAATTTTATATTATAACTAACGCCAGAAATTAATTAAATATTTGAAGATACGTTCTGTTGGTATTTAAATATTTAAAGATACGCTGTTGGATGTCTTTTCAAAATTTTTGCATTAATATTGTTTTAATTTTTCTATGTATCTTTAATTTCATTTAGACGTTCTGTGTGTTTTTCGTTCTACATAATTAAATATATTCACGTTCTTATACATTGCTGTATATGTATATTCCTGTATCTCTTATTTATTAATATTTTTAATTTTTGCTTATCTTTGTATTATTATACAAAAATATATGAATTACTGTTTCTTTAAGTTCAATTTGTATTAATAGTTGTGCTTTGTGTGTAGAGTATATAAGCGGACTTTATACTGAATGTTTTCATATTGAATCTAGAACATTTTATCTATACAAACTGAATATATTTTCTACACAAATATTCATTCTTAAATTAAAACTCATGTATTTAAATTTTTGAGTTTCAAAAACTGGGAGAAAAAATTTGAACTTTGAGAATACATCATATTTCTCTCTCTGATACATTATTACATTTATTATATTACATTTTTTTAATGAAAATTGCATAGTTACTGAAAACATGCTAATTGTTAAAGTAATTTCACATGCTCTAAGTGTAAAATACGAATATTTACATTTTTTAAAAAGTTGAATCATTTATTATAACCATTATCTTCGTCATCAAAAAACGTGGTTATATTGATTGTTACTTGCAGGAGGAATTTAATTTTTCTGAGAGCACCCAAGGCAAACAGCGCTCTAGGGATCTTTAACATGCTGCATAATCATACGACAGAGACACTATCAATTTTTTGCATCATGAAAATCCACCGACTTAGGCCGGGTTGAACCCGCAAACTTGGGCGTATAAGGCCATCCAGCCGCATATACTATAAAAGTATAGGATTAGTTTTAATTATATTGAAAACATTTTCTTATTTAGAATTCGGATTATAGTATCTGATGAATCTGAATTTGTATGAATTTTGAGAAAATCAGACCAAAATGTAAATCATGCATTGAACATATCGCATATTTTAGAGCTTATTTTTCGAATTATCGCTTTGTTTTGCAATAATTTGAATTTTTATCTAAACTGGTGATTCAAGAAACATCTTGTGGCGTGGTAGCCAAGTGGTCTAGGCATCGGATCATGTAGCGTGTTATAGTCGATCCAGTACATAAGACCCGTGTAGGGAGTGATGCACGTTAAATTTTTCGTTTGTGTGTGTAGTTAGGAGAGGTGCCAGATCAGTGTCGTCCGTCACTTGGCCATGGTTCAAATTACGGAACGTCGCAAAAAGCCCTCATGTGCTAAGACAGTGCGACGTTAATATTCACTCACTCACTCAAGAAACATCTTGATAATAAGTGTAAAAAGAGATATTGACTGCTGTATTCCATCTGGTTTATACATTCCATTTGATGTATCAAATTTTAAGCTTCTAAATTTTCCATTCCTATTCATTTTCCCCTCCTAAATTGCAGGAATTCACTCAATGAATGAAGTTTAAAGCAATAGTTTTCCTTTATTGTCAATTCGTTGCTAACTTCTATGTATGAATTCATATCGTATATTTGATGTTCATTGTTTGTTTGAAGAGATAAACGTTGCAAGGTTGTAGACAACATGCATTTGTAAATCACGTGAGAAAGAAGAACGTAAGAAATTGACAGTAATTATGTGAAATTATGCATTGTTAACTGTCAGGGAATTTTATTTTTTTCTTTCACGATTGTTGTCTAAAGAATGCTCGTGTATATATATAAACTGTACATTTAGTATTTATTGGTCAATAGCTTACAGATACTCGATTCTACAGAAAGAAAATTAAAGTATTCTAGTCAGTTTCTTTTTTTTGTAAATACCACTTTTAAACATTTAAAAAGCAGTTCAGCTTTTCATCACATTCAAACGAATGATTTTTATATTAACATTCCATTTGTATTAATTACCGAGTACTTCTCAGTTTGCTTTATGTGTACCCATGGGGATACGCGATGTTCTTTTGAGCTGTTCAAAAGAGATTAAAAATACCTCTACTTCAAACCACCCCAAAAATCAGTTTATCTTTCAATTACCAATGGGAATATCGAGAATGAGAAGGACTCCACTACATCAGGAGTGTTGATCTTTTTCAAATCATTTATTCCAAAAAATATGTAACAAATATCGCTAACATAGAGCGAATGCCTTTCAGCGCGATGAACCTAACAAGAGTGTCCACCTCTTGTATTACCTTGGCCACTCTTAAAGGTGACTCATATTAGCAGATTATTCATATTAGAATTATTATTTTATGTGTGACCCCGAGTTTTTTGGGGTCACACATAAAATACTTTAACAACAAGTAACAACTAAAACTCAGTGGCGTAACGGAGAATATTGCAAACTCAGGTTTTGAGCTTACCCAAATGTCTGCCAAGTGCGTACTTAGCGTCTGTCAAGCTTTGGGCCCCCGCAATGCGGGGGTGTACGTTACGCCACTGCTAAAACTGACGAATGAAAAATAATGCATAATTATTTCTGTAATATAAGCTTCATTAACTGTGGTGCATTTTTATTATAAAAAGAGAAATTGAAGTTATATAATATGTTTGAAACTTATTTTTAGGGTTTGATGTTTTGTGTGACATTTGCTTCTACGTAAGTAACTAAAATTCTGTGTTTCATCAGATATTTGAGCTCCGGTTTATATTTTATGCATTTCACTCTTCAAATATCTGCTCGCAGATGCTTCTGAACAGGGATGACACAAATAAGGCATAATTGTGAAGAGAAGGATATCTTTTATGTAAGAAGATGTCTCTCTCTTGCAAAAAAATGTGCAGAAAAGAGACATGGACAAACATTTCTAAGTTGGTTGTCTGACTATAATTCGTTGCCTTCCATTTGAAAATTGAAAGGTATGTTTACGGAAACTAAATGTGTTGCCTCATACATAGCATAAAATTGATAACTGTTCTAGAAATTTCAAAATTTCTAAAATTCTTATTTTGCAGGTTTGCATATTTTTCGTTGCACACAGGGCAGTGTTTAATCAGCGTGTTGAAATGCGTAAAGTTATTTTCTTAAATCTGAGATTGCCAAAAATTCAGTATCATTTTGAATAATGTTATACATTTAGACGTTATAATTTTATATTTATTTTTGCCTTATAGATGCATATTCAACTCATTTAAAACAGCTGTCCACTAAAAACAAAAAATCTGTAAGTCAGTTTTCATCGATGAAGTCCAGCAAAAAATTGGTTTTTAATGCCTTATGAATGATTCGATTTTAATTCGAAAATCATAAAATCTTTTCAGCATTTTATACCTCGACTTTATCATTTTACTTCTAAAAAGTTGCGGTGAACTTGAGTTCCACATCAATCAGATGTGTAATAAAATAGATTTTAAGTATAACTCCAATGTGGCTGCAATCAAAATATGGGAGCGAACTACACAGATTTTTAACTAACCCTGGTGCAGTTGCGCACTCGATACTAACGTTAGTGGTCGCGCGGGTTGACTGAGTAACCCCAATCCTTTTGTTCAATAATTATTTTTATCGTGCACGATAAAATCATGATTCAAGTCAATAATTCAAGTAATAGAAAGTATACCTGTGTACCTTTAAGAACTTTTCAATTTTTATATGATAATTTGAGAAAAAATCCGAAAAACTGAAAATTGTCCTTTCAACTCAAACGTTTCATGTTCATTGTTTTTCTTAAATTTAATTTCACTATCATGATTAATATCCATTAGTTCATCAGGTTCTTCCCCTTGTTTGTTCAATTTCAACTTCATCTAATAGAGATCGCAGATGTCCATTCCTTTTTTTTTTATATTCGGTTCATTTACATTTGTAAACCATTAATGAGTCAAAAATGCAACAATCAAAACCACTAAATCTTCCACAGGGAGAAAATGTAGCTTGTTCATAGGAAATATTTTGGAACAAAAGTGTTCACGCGGGGAACTTAACTCTTTGTGGGAAATTTCTAGTGATTTTAAATCATCTTTATATAACTGAATTTCTTATATGAAAGATATTAAGGTCAGTTTTCTCTTTATCTTTTAAAAAATGTTTATAATGAAAATGTATAAACGCTGGGAACAATATTCTCTGTGTGTCGACCTCTTACAATAAATATAGCTCATCTGTGTCCTCTCCGTACTCTTTCTTTTAATATCAGTTCATTTGAATGCGTGGCTATTATTCCAGAATATGAGTTGTGTGTTGTTACTAATGCCACCAGATCGACAATGTTAGATCGAGGCCCACAAAATTCGTAGTGTCAAGGGACTAAGATTGCGTTTGCTGCTTTGAGCACTATATAGGTGATAGTATGTTTTGGCATCCTTCCACCCCAATTTTGACGAAGAACGTTCGGGCGAGGGTGGTCAGGGAGTTTCCCACTCCTTTTGCCTATCAACTCCTTGAGAAGACTTTCGGTACGACGAATATTTAAAGTGCCCCCATGCCGCACAGGGGGCACAATGTATTTACAAACATATATGCCTTCTCCGGGATTCGAACCTATGCCCTCGGCATAGCAGTCATCGTCATTAACACCCCCTATATCATCTGAGCGGCATGACGTCTGTGTGTGCTATATATTAGAGTTTACATAGGAATTTACCATTAGATCTAGATTTTTATAAAAAATATAAAAATAATTCTTAAGTGGGCTTTAAATGCAAAATTTCAGATGATTCAGAGCTATTAGTTCTTTTAAACGATTAAAAGTAACAGTCAGAAATAGTTCTTAATCAGTATTTTTAACATCCTTTGTCATAAGAGAATCCGGCTTCGTAATCGTCTAGGGAAAATGTTCGTTCAATGTGCCTTTTTTTTAAAAACCGCTTCTGGCGATATCGTGATGCTAGTGTTCTAATGACCCTTATTCTTCTAAAAACAGAACAAATGAGAGTGTTAAATATGATACTGCGAAAAGTGTTCATTATTTTTTTAAAGGCCACAAAAATCTTTAATTTTTGAAGTGAAAACTTTTTTAGCGGCGTTGGGCACTTTTTGGTAGGGGAAAATCTTATGAGTTCGCGTCCCCGACATGCACTGACTTGCGCACGCGCAGTGTTCTGTTCTCCTTAGACACTTTTTGGATGGATGAAATTTCGTGCGTTCGCGTCACCGATATGCTTATAATAGAATATCTATAGCTATACAGCTGACGTAGAGTGCTGTGTATATCTTATAAGTGAAGATGAATGGATTTAGTGAAAAGTTCAATGTGTATATACAGTGCATTGTTCGTTGCGATTCCGAGAATGGGCAATACATGTTTATGTGGTTGTCGTTTATATTTCGCCTGGAAAATCTATGCGACAGATACAACAATTTTTATTCGAAAATTTGATGATTTATACAAAAGAAGGCTCTGAAATACTCGAAAAATTTGGTGAAAAATATGACAATGTACCGATGATTTTAAGTGGAGACTTCAAAATAAACTTTGCAGATGATAAAAATCTACCACTATTGAATTTCTAAATGAAACACTTAATTTAAATATATCCAATGATCGAAAACTCTGTACTACAAAATATAAAACGACTATCGATGCGATTTTTACGCGATACTTAGATAAATTTGAATCAAACATTTTCCTTTCTTACTTTAGTTACCATAAGCCTATTGTATCTTTTTTAGAACAAAATGAAATAATTGAAAGTACAAAAAAGTCTAAGTATTGTTAAAATTAATGATGACAATGATGCAAACAATTAAAATAATGTTAAAAATCAAGTACATTGAAATTTAAGTAAATACAAATATTATCCATAAATAATATGATTGTATATTAATTGTTATTTCAATTGAATTGTATTTATATTTTGTCATGATCTTGTACAGCCCGTAATACATTTCAATAGTAAAAAACCATATAAATATGCATTTAGTTGTTGCTCGGAGTGTCAGTAGATGTGGAAACCGGATTGATGTTGATAATTTTAATTTAAACATTATGAAATTTCAAATTTTAACTAAAATATATAAGTTTTCACTTCTATCGGCAGTCTCTATAACTGCCAACTTTGTTTTTTTAATAACTTCGTAATAAATGTATCAAACAGTCTTCGTTTTTATTCATGTTCATAAATTTTAACACAAACACACACACAAATTGAGAATTTATTTTTAAAAAGTTATATTAAGAATGCTTGATAACCGTATTCATTCGAATCTAAGCCGCAATTCTTTTTCAATGTTACTGCTCCTGAAAATTAGGTGCTGCTGCTTTGAATCGGAGACTAAAAAATTCGTTGAATGGGAAAAATTGAACATATACTGATGGTTAGAGAAATTACAGGTTCAAGTATACAGTTAAAAGTTTTTAATACTGAGGAAATAAATTCATTATTCGCTTCATATTATAGTTCTCATTTGAACCTTTTTTTAATATCGTTAATATCGGATATCGGTAAACCCCTTTATCGCTATTTTTTATTTTTTCACAAAAAGGATTTGAGAATAATTCTTAGATTCGAATTAATACGGCAGTAGTATTGCAAACATAATGTATTTCATTGTACAAGTTTTAAAATTCCACAATTTTCACAAAGTATGTAAATATTTTTGAAAATATATAAAATTAAGCATAATTAATTACAAATTTAATGTTAATTATTAGTGGAAAATATGTTGGTTTAAAATTTTAAGGATAATAAATAGATATATATTTTTTTCTTTTTTCAATTATAAATATCACAATTTAAGTGAGTTTTGTATACATTTCGTATGCTGAACCGTAAAATACTTATAACTGCTTCACTTGAAAGCACAAATTTTTTATATTTTCGTTGTTATTATTATGGAGGTCATCTGTTGACTCATGGAAGTATATTCATCCCCTAATTTAAAAATAGACTTAAAAAAAGGTTTAGGAGATGTGTTTCGATTTAGAGTTTGCTTACGCATTTTGTGCTTCTCATTCAAATGAAATTGTGAGGAAATAAATTTATATATATATATATATATATTGGGGGAAAATCTTGCGTTTAAAGATAATGATGAAAAATACAAAAATGCTATTCAATTCGTTTTATTGCCATGCCAGTTGAGTGTAAGAAAAATGCTCCGTAAACATGACATAATTACTTCAATGACAATGATCAATCGTTTTATGCGATTTCGTTTTAAAGAACACATTATTCATCTTAGAGTCTCATTTTAACATGGTATTTAATTTAATTTATTTCCTGCTTTTAAAAATAGAATTTTCGAGTTCAATTTACGCTCACTTCCTGATGTGTTATAGAGCAGTGATTCTCAACATTTTTTTTTCTTTTGTTGTTTTTGTTGCTCTACACTTTTAACAGTTTCAAAATTTGAAACTAACAATAAAATAAGTTTCAAAGAATTTTATTTATCTGTAATACACTATGTAAAATAATTTTCAATAATTTCAATTTATGATAATAGTTTTCAATGTTAAATAAAATAATATGTACGAAAAAGACAACCAAATGGTTATTGAATATTAATTATAAGAATACATTATATAAATGCGAAATTTGAGATTGATGAATTTTGATAATTTCGTTTTATATTGGGTCGTGAAATTGGTAATGCTATTCAAATTTCGTCATCTACATTTTAAAGTTTCGATCTTTCTTTTTTTTTCATTTTTATATTTGTTAATGCTGAAAATCCGAATTCACACAAATAAAATTATAGAAAATTGTAACAATATTTTTAATGCTATTTGGGCTATTATGGAATAATCGCACCTAATTTTAAACCAAATTGAATGAACTAACTCTTCCGAATGTTTTGAAATTAAATCACGATTATTACAGAGAAAAAATAGTTATTCCTTCCCCTCATTCAAAGTTTATTCATATGCAGATGTACCCGTTATTGTAAATGAATTACGAACCCCCAATCCAATTTTTTATATCTAAATTTGGATAGTAATAAATATAACTCTCTCCTCAAGTGTTGCCAAAAGGTCAATAACAATTTTATGTATAGTTTATTTCTACAAAACGGCCAAATAATTCGATTCTGAATATTTGTTTTTTTTTTTTGCCTCAGAGTATAATTAATAATTTAAAAAAAAAATTGGTGGCACACAAAAGTGCAGCGGCACAGTGGTTGAAAATCTCTGTACTAAAGCTAAGAAAGTTTATGCAGTCGGATATATCTAATAACAATGCAGTGCTTTAGTGTTTTAAGAACTTAATTATCAAGCAATCAAGTGATTTTAAAGGTCTTCTTGTAGAAGATTTTATGTTAAAAAAAAGATATAGTACGGTCCATTAAGTGTATCCAGTTGGACAAATTTTTTTAGTGAATAATGGATGGGAGCGTTTAGTTAAAAAAAAATGGATTATAGGATTTTCTACTAATTATAAATGTTGAACATATTATAGATCAAAACGTAGAAAAATAGTACTGTAAAATCCAACGTATAACGCGCACTTTTAACACAAAAATAAGATTAAAATTTAAGGGGGCACGTTATACGCCAGGTATAAAAATGATAGCTTAAAAAAAAAAGATGAGCATAAAAAAAATTAGATCTCTACACGGATCGAAATACTTTTTATTTAAAAGAAATGACGCACCTAATGAAATTAAACGGTTGTATTGCTAGAAATATATTATTTTTTTGAAGTTTGGGATAATAACTCGAAAAAATGACTTCAAAACATTGTATGTATGCATTGCATACATACATTTCAGGTTTCTTCGTAAAAAAGGGAGTGCGTGTTATAAGGCAAATATACCGTAAAATCCGACTATAACGCTCACCTATATTGCAAGCTGCAATTTTAAATTTTTAGGTATATTCGCCGTATAACGTGCACCCTTTTTTTACGAAGAAACCTGAAACGTACGTGCACAATGCTCTTATGTTTTGAAGTCATTTATTCGAGGCACTATCCAAAGCTTTAGAAAAAAAAATAGTATACTTCTAGAACTATAACCCATTAAGTTCATATAAGGAATGCCATTTCTTTTAAATAAACAGTATGTCGATATATGCATAAGTCCATTTTTTTCTATGCCCATCTTTTTTATTTTTGAAGCTCATTTTTATAAACGGCGTATAATGCGTGCACTCGTAATTTTCGATTTCATTTTTGTGTTAAAAGTGCGCGTTATACGCCGGATTTTACGGTACCTAAAAATTAAAAATAGTCGATTGAAAGTGTGGATGTTTACGGCGGGGTGCGCGTTATACGCGGGATTTTACGATCTATATTGGAAAAGTATTCTATAAGTAACAATTAGAAAGCGTACCATTCCCGTCAAAAGACAAAGCTTATGCTATTGTATCGTAATATTGTTACCGGAAAACAGTTATGTGAGCTAAGAGAACTGGTGAAGGTCAAATTGACTAAAGAAAGGGAATCAAGAGATAAAAATCTTTTTGGCGCATATATTTAATAATCATGAAAGAATAATATGTGTTCAGAATCTTAAGCGAGAGTAATTTCATTGAGAGAGCATAATGCATTTAGTGAAATCTGCGACCTCGATTAAAGATTGAGCAGTATGGGCAGACATAATTATCTTCATCAAATGTAAGCAAGCAATCTTTAAGGAAATGCTTGGGAGATATATCGAACACTCTTCAGAAAATGTAAAAAAAGGTAATACCTCTTTTCTGTTTTTATAACTAGTTGGTGTTTCAAATTACAAAATATCTATCCGCTTCTAAATGCATTAATCAAATTAAAATTTTTCTTAGATTTAATTTTCTGAGAACCGGTCATTTTGATGTTGTGAACGTAGCAAACCAGAACTGAACGTTCAAAGCCGTGTTCGTTGGATCGTTATGTTGATAAAAAAACAAAATTGTATCTGATATCCAAATTTTGGGCTGATAATTGTCAACTATCTTTTAAAATATACTAAAATAAAGGGAATGTTTATATCATCAATAAATACCAAATTACCTGTTTTAATAATGACATACACGGCATAAAGACATTTTTACCGCCATGCGCCGCTTACCAACTAAGTTCAAATTTTTTTTTCTCCGTACCGTTATTTGCCATCCGAACTAGAAATGTAAAATTTAGTCTTATGTGCAAATAGTCCCTGGTTCCAACCAGAGATATCAGTTTATTTATTACCGATATCGCTAAAGATTGTCCATCAGTTTTCTTGTCCTTGATCACAAAAAATTGTGGAACAGAAAATTCACACACACAAATCCTAGGGATTTACCAAAAAAAAAATTCCATTCCAAAAAAGACTTTCTTTTTTTTTGGAATGGCCATGTAAATCAGATGACCTCAACACTCGATGACCAGTTTCACGGAAAATTCTTGAAGTAGAAAATTCTTGATTTAATTCTGTAAACGTCCGTAATTCTTAAACATTGTGTCTTCATAACTTTTCTGGCAATGAATATCTTATCATGTTAGTATAACTGAAAAGTCACATCTCCTTTCGGTTTCAAATTTTAAAGCGCTTATCACACAGTAAACAATCATATGGGGATAGATCTTCACATTTAGGACATTTAGAAGTTATTTATTTTTTCATGATGAAACATAATTTTTGAACGCTGTTCGTTGTTTTCTTGCAACTACAAGACATTTATTACACCAGTTAGAACATTTTTTGAGAAGTAAACAAGCAACAGCCGACCGATACTTTAAACTACTGGCGTAACTTACACTCCTCAACCTCCGCATTGCGGGGGTGGTGGAGACTCTAGGGGGCTCGAAACTTGAATGACGCTAAGTACGTATTTGGGCTTGGGGCCTACAGCCTGAGATTGCAGGGGGCCCTAATATTTTCCGTTACGCCAGCTACTGCTTTAAATGTCATCAGAATGTAAAAATAAACAAAAAGTAGAAGTGATAATGTTGATGAACTTATTCGAAAATGTTTTGGTGTCCGATTACGTTAATGAAGCTTTTTTAACTGCCTATATTTCCATTTTTTTTTTTTAAAAAAGACAACCAGTATTGTATTTTGAAAAAAAGTTACAGAAGTGTTTTTTTTTTAGAATTAAATGTAGAAGAAATGAAAAAAAATATTAGATTTTTTGTTTCGAAATTTTTTTTAGCTATATAGCTTTTCCAACTAATTCCTGAAAAATGTCTGATCTCCCCCCCCCCCCCGTCTAAAACCTATTGATTCTTACTGGTTTTGTTCCGCATTTTGCTTCGTATTTAATAGAATCAATTTACATATGTAAATTTGTTTCAAATATCAATTTTAAGCCGTTTTCTGAGAAAAAAATTCTTTCATTTATATTGAGTGAAGGAGATTTATTTTCTAGATTTTACAACATCGATTTACACAAATAAATTTGCTGTTATTCTCTCTTTCTTAAAAGTTTCGCTATTTAAGACAGATTTTCTGGCTGTGGGAGGAAGGCATATTGAGATATTGCCGAGCTTTCAAAACCTGATAGGTATAATTTTGGTAAAAAGCATCGTAAAACTCATGAGAAAGGAAATCTTGTGTACAGCAGTTGATAAAAAAAAGTTATTGTAATGCAAGTAAATATTTTATTTATATTCCTTCTACATTTATTTCTGTATAATTCCAAGAATTTAAATTGTATTGTATATTATTATATTTGAATTTTGGATATCATTTTTATTGTGTTAAATCTCTCTAACGAAGATGTTACCCGAAAAATGTCTACTGTAGTGCTTTTCTTTAGTATTTTTAGGTATATATAAATCAACGTAAGTGAATGAAAAATACGGTATGTAATATTTCATAATAATTTATGAATAAATAAGTATTGTTCAGTTGTTCATTATTCGATATTCCTGGTATGCTTATTTCAATAGTTTAAACTGAAGTTGCTTTCGCACTTAATAAAGAAGAACTGGAAGAATTTTTAAGATATAAATTCATAGTAAATCAAACTAATGTGTGAATCACAAATTAATAATTATCGAAATCCTTTTGTATATATTTTAAAATGAATTCCTAAGTTTATTGCGTGAATTATATTTAAATGAAGATTGTTTTTGAGAAAAACTTTTCAAGTGGATATTTTAATGATCTTTTGAAAGCCTCGAAAATAATATTTTCACTTCACTTCAAAGGATGCAATTGCAAGAACAAGATCATTAACTGATATATTAACTATACCATTAAATGCATTCATGAATATTCAATTGCTATCGCTAACAAAATCGAAATCTAATTGCCACTTTCTGAAAGAAAGGTTTCGCGACAAACGACCTAATTTCGAACTTTGTCACCATGACCCATTATCACGCTTAACTTCAATTAATTGATGACAAAAGTAACTCCCCAAGAGAAAAAAAAAAGGTGAAATCCACCCACCATTGTTCCCTCTGATTCCGATATCACGCGATCTCGATATTTGTTTATACCAGCATACCATTTCGTTTATGTTCTCCAGTTACTTCGAGAAATGTCCATTGTCTTGTGGTAAAGAGGCAAGAAACTTGCATTAAGCCGGAAATGACTTAATTTACGCAGGACCCGTGCAAATATTTTTTTTTATTTGCATGGAATCACATCATTGCTTCTCCGTCAGAGGTTAGATCCTTCGTTTCAGAATTCGAAATTCTGTTGTCGCCTCCGCATAAGTAAACCTGTTCGCTCCTTGACCGGGTTTGCATCCATCACTTAGTATTCTGCCTCAGATCGAGTTTCAGTTTGTACGAATAGAATGAGTATTAACGGTTGTTTCGGGAAGAAGCGTTGAAATGTTGAAGTGATATGTTCGATTGAAAAACAAAATTTAAAAAGTTCTGCGATAAAAGGAGCATCCCTGGAAAGTTCTGGTGGTTTTGTTGTTGATTTTCGGTAGAGATAGTAAGTGAAATTTCAGTTTTGTGCGTGAATGTGTGTTTTTTTTTTAAATATTTAAAGTTATTTATATAAAGTTCGGAGTTTTTTTTAGCCATTTTTAAGATTTTAACAGTTGTCTTTAAATGTTAAGAATAATTTTTTCTGTGAAAAAATGTATAACAAGAAGTTTTTTGAACGATATTGTTTATGTTCTTGAATTAGTGTGCTAATAAGAAATATTAAACCGTAGATCTATTTTCTTCCTCAAAAAACAAGTTTTCTGTATGGTTGATTTAAATAAAGTTAATTTATGCTGTTTTCAATAGATTCTTTTTTGAATGTTTAATTTTTTTAAAATTTCGTTTTATTCGAAACGAAAATGTTTTTATAAAAGTTTTGTTTGTTTGTTTTGTTGACAATTTTTTTTAAAAAAAAAAGGAAATCATTTAAATTAATACATGTATTACATTTTTCATTAATTTTGATTCGAATGAAATGTAAGAAAATAACGAACAACTTTTTTTTTGTACAAATAAATATTTGATCGTAATATTTTTTTTTTTTTTTGTGAGCTGTAGAAATTATCATATTTTTGAGGCGGGGGGCGGGTGGAGGATTTTTATTTTATCTTATAAAATTTCAGTCTTTTATGTCTTTTTTGTTAAGAATGTAGTTTTCTTAAAATTGTCTGAAGACTCTTTCAAATATAATTTCTGAATTAATATTTAGAAATAATTTTCTTATAATCTTAGAAATAAGTATTTTCTATGTGTGTGTTTTAAAGTAATATCTTTTTAATAATCTGCTTTATTAACATCAATTAGAAGATAGTTTGTGGTTTCCTGAAAACAGAATACATTTTTTTACTTGGTAAAATGCATAGCCAAAAATACACAGA
>BMAO01018242.1:0-72733 GCA_019973975.1 Trichonephila clavata | reverse complement strand
TCGTTAAACATCGATCCACAGGGCGCTCGCCAGTGCCGCTGATAGGTAAAAAAAAAAAAAAAATATTTTCTATTTCGGTATTGCTGCTCTGCTTCAAATTTTGCTTTGAACTGAAGGATGTGTGTAACGAGTAGCCATTAATGGTCAATTCACCTCCACGCTGTGCACGAACACTCTATTTTTCTTAAAACTATACAATGCTATTGGAAAATCGAGGCTTGTTTTGATTTTTCAATATATATAAAACTCAGCATTTTTTTCCCTACTTATTATAAGTTTTATTGGAAGAAATTCGTAAAATATTATGTTTGATTGATGGAACTATATGTGGCCTGCGCCGCCCCTGTTTTTGGCCGCCCGCGTGCGGTGCACGTACTGCTAGGATCGGCCCTGTGTAAGAATGTAATTTCATAGAAAACCAGAAAATGCAATTAACTTCTGATCTCAGCGTGTTAGCATAAACAACTTCGGGAAATGAATGTAGATTCATTTAAGGACATTCATTATGTAGATTCTTAGGATATAATGGAATGTAGATTCATTTAAGGACATTCATTAATGGAATGTAGATTCATTTAAGGACATTCATTAATGGAAATGTAGACTCATTTAAAGATATTCATTAAGGAAATGTAGACTCATTTAAAGATATTCATTAAGTGAATGTATATTCATTTAAGGATTTAAGGACATTCGATAGATCAAAATAAACATATTCAATTAGTCAATCAAATTTAGTAGAAACTCACGTATTTGCGACTAGTAATCTTTGACATCGTTGTAAGCTCTGTGTAAAGTTGTCCTGCTGAGCTTTTTAACAACACTAACAGTTTCAGGCGAAATCATAATTTAAAAGTATCTTTTTAACTGATGTACACACACAGTTTGCGAATTATAACTAATTTTTATTTATTTAAATAATGTAGAAAAATTATTTAATTTTACTGTGTGTCAAGGTTCAGAACAAAAAAAAGATATAAAAATCTCTCTAATTATAAACTCCAAACTCTAACATTTTATTCAAAACGTGAATGAAATAGTACTAATTTATATTTTATCATCTTATTTGTTTTCGTAATATATTCTGTGTATTTTGATCCCTTGGCCACTAATGTATCAATAGATAGAATTGCGGAGGAAAATTATTCCTCGACAATGCTTGATAATGAATATTTCTCTTATTTTCAATCTCCAAATAGTCGTATATATTTCTGTAAATACATTGGTAATAAATAAATTTTTTAAAATAGTTAATAATTTAAATATAATTTAGACGAACTATCTTAAAATACTCATTTCAAAGTAAATATTGAATGGAAAAATGAAAGTTTACAATTCTTTACATTTGGAAACCGGTGGGATTTAGCTCTGAGCCAACTTTTGTTTTCTGTTTTTAAAACTAAACTAATGCTTCGTTTGTTTTAGAGGTATAAAAGTGTAGTAATATTATATATATGTTGTGTATTCAGGAGAATACACTTAAATGTACGCGATTTATGAAGCATTTAATCTTTGGAATAAAAGTCAACTATATGATTTTGTTCTGAGTGTCGCCAGTAATAAGTAAGGCGGAGTAAAAATGTTGGCAGGGATTCATTATAAAGAAATGAATCCTTAAAATTCGCAAGAGGTGGATTCTGGGTAACTTTTGTAGATGACTCTTTCGCGCCACTTTCAGGCAGGATCTGGTCTAAAACAATTGCGGGGGGCTTCTTCGATTTTATTATATAACAAACTATAATGATAACTTAATATTGTCTTAACTCTTTGACAAGTCTTTAAAATGTACTTTACAACCTGTGGCGTACACAAGAAGATATGGGGGTAGGGGTTCAACCCCACATAGACACAAATATTTTTAATTTTTACTATAATTACTCTTCGGCGCCTTATTTACGTCAGTGCTTCTCAAACTTTCAATATTCGCGACCCAATATTCAATCATCATTTTCATCGCACCCCCCTCCATACAATAACAATATATTGACTTCAATAATACTATACTTTGACACTAAAGCTACAATACGACTTTAACCTCTTATGTGCTACCGACGTATATAAACGTCTCGCTCAGCCAAAGCATTTATTTCTTGGACGTATATATACGTCTTTCTGAAGTATGATCTTTTCTGTGCACTACTATCCATAAAATTATTCCGAAGGCTTTTGGAAT
The DNA here is from genome assembly GCA_019973975.1 of Trichonephila clavata. NCBI lineage: Eukaryota > Metazoa > Arthropoda > Arachnida > Araneae > Nephilidae > Trichonephila > Trichonephila clavata. The sequence goes on along the minus strand of BMAO01018242.1, from coordinate 70,560 downwards.
GCAATAAAAGGACATTGACAGTCTTTGCGAAGAATTTACTTACTTTAGAGGATTTGCTTATTTATTCCTTTTCTCCTCCCACCCCCACCCCAAAAAATCACGCACGTCTACATGGAAAACGGTGGCATTGGGGAGCGAATAGCGTAACTTTAAATTGGCAGTCAAGGAATTAATTATAAACCGTACAAATTATTAAGATAAGTGTTAATACAAGCCCATAGAGTCTCTGTTAATTATCAAACTTGTTTTTAACTTAGTATTGTTAAATTAATAATAAAACACATTGTACAGTACTGATACATTTATAAGTGTATTACACAGTGTAAATGTGTACTTTATATTTTATTATATCAGAAAGTTTTTTGTTTGTTTACTTTCAGTAAATTAATAATTTTTGAATAGCCTTTTGTTTTCGACTTTTCAATATGCTCCCTATTGAGAAACGCTGATCTACGTGATTTTTAGAATGCAACACTCCCATAAGAGCTGTTTGTGTACACCACAGTTAATAGCGAATGAAACAAGGAAACAACACCTGTGTGTGTTTTCTTTCTTTTTCTAAAATTTCTACTACCGGTATTAAAACCTAAAAAATACCGATTACCGGTATTGAACTTTTAGTCGGATACTGCAATCCTAGAATAAATACGTTGTTTAGATTATGTGGTAAACAACTTAGAAAAAAAATCTAATACGTATAAATAGTAATTTGTAGAACTTCATGTGAAAACTAAGGTCTTTTAGTAGGGACTTTGTCGAAGTCTAAATTACAGAAATACGGTATTTTTTTATCATTATCCGAGTCCGATCTTAATAAAAAGTTGGAACAATTCTTAAAAAATGAACGTTTTTCTTTCCACGAAGCAGTTTTATGAGAAAAGTCGTTTAGATTATAAGCTCGAACAGAATTGAATTTCCGCTCTATTATGTTTAATGGAAAAAAGTCTACTTGAACCTCTTTTAGAATAAAATGATCGTAGAAATGAAGAAATGTTCTGGCGATACTCTGAAGTAATTTACAAAGGAGCTTATATTGATTGACGACTGACTATGTTCGGAACGGTGATATTGAAAAAGCGTACAAATGAATAATTTTTTAGTATTTAGTATTAGTTGAACTAGAATATACATATCTCCTTTTTATGAATAGTGCTTACGTAATAATATTCTGCCTATATATATATAGCAAGGATTTTAATAACGAGGCGGAACTAAGAATTTGAAAAAATTAACATTATTTTCAAAGTTACGATCAATTGAAGCAATAACGAGTGTTTTTTTGTTAAAATTTTTTTACTCTGATTTAATGAAATATGAATAAATCCATTTCTAAATTACGTACCTATTTAAAAAATAGTTCAACCCTGGTATAGAAATCCTAGCTATATATAGGCAAAATATTACTATTGTTACGAATTTTATATAAAATAGTGTAAATAATTTGTATTTTTATGTGTAATTATTCTATGTTATATTATGTTAAAATTGTAATATTCGCATTCTCTTAAGCTATGATGGCGATTCAAAGGGAACTTGGCGAAAGAGCCAAATTGGCATCATTTTTGGCGACCAATTTGGTGACTTGGCAACCATGTTGGTGACCATTTTGGTGACTTGGCAACCATATTAGCAATCCTTTTTGACGAGTTCGGAACCCTCTGGATTCTTCTGGAAATTAGTGGAGAAATCCACTAATTTCACGTTCTATGACGCAAGCGGATCTTTCTCCAAAGATCCGCTAGAGCTATAAATAGGGAGACCCTCACCGAACTGAGTCAGTCTTGTTTCGACCAGCAGTTAGTGAGTATTGTTTTGACTAGCGATTTGTAGACTTGCCTTGAACGTGATTACCGTTTAGCTCGGCTATGCTTTGTGCATAATCTTTTACATACATGTATTTTAGACACTGGTAGTTGCGTCTGAGTGCTGCAGAAGGTGTGAAGACCTGAGATTTATTCTGCGAGTATTGCTGCTGAATCCTATATTTCAAGGATTGGACTTTCGACATTAAATTCTCATTTTGCTCTTAAAGAACTTTGCTACTAATTTGCGCATAAAATCCTCGAACCCCGAACAACGTAACACTATTAAAGAATCATTTTTAATGAAAGAAGAATGCTTTGAAAATATGTCATTCTTCCTTCATTTTTTGCTAAAAAGTTGTAATAATATTCTTAAGACAATTGTATATGCATATTCTAGTTCAACTGGCACTAAATATAGAAAAAACTATCCGTTTATGCGATTTTTCAAAATCACGGTTCTGAACTCAACCACTGAAAATAAATCATAAAATTAGCTACCATGATAATCGTTGAAAAGTACTTCAAAGGAGCAGACAAAATAATAAAAGTTATTTTATTTCAAGATGTTTTACTCCAATTTTTTAAAAAAAATATTAAAAATAACAGAATAATTTTTAAATTATACAGTTATATATATATATATATATATGTAATAATCCCCTTTAATTATTCTTAATAACTTTTAATTATCTTTGGTCCATCCCTTCAGGACCGAACTTCAATTAATAAATTAGCCAGCGCCTAACGAGAGTATTTTAAACTACACCTAGCTACCCACTCAGATCATGTGATTTGAGCGGCCTATATATACCGAGACTCCTGGAGACCAATTTCTCTTACGCTTCTGTATTTTGTCTGCGTAAACATGTAGCCGGCTGCAGTGTGTTTTTGTGATGTGTTATCCTTGTCTTGCTTTTATGTGTTCAAGATGTATAATAAATCGTTTTAATTAATCACCGGAATGCCTCGTCAATTCCAGCCAAAGGAAACATCGATTGTAATTTAATAGTAATCATATAAAGAATACCTTTAAACGGCCACGTCTATTTCATATATATATATATATACATCTGAAAAAAATCAAACACAATATCTTATTTCTTGAAATACATTTGCATACATTTCATGCAGCTCATTTTGTGTGAACATGAAGTAGTGAAAATAAACAAAAAGTATTTGTGTGTAAACATAAACAGATATCCAATCTTTAAGAAACTTGCTACTTGTGTATGTGTTTTAAATACAAACGAATGCAGTTATTTATTTTCCAAGTTTTTTAAATGAGTATATTTCAAAATAAAAAATAGAGGGAACTCATAATGTGATACCGTTTTCTTGAATTTATACAAATCCAAAAAAAAACGTTTTCAAGAAATAACTCAAATGTTTTTAAAATAAATGTGAGATGTACTTAAATATTAGAGAAAGTCAAAAGAATATCATCAAATTTCCTTAGATTTAAGAGTAAAGAATTACTGTGAATTATCTTATTTTTTTTATAAAAGTACCCTTCAGAAATACAAAATATTTAACCCAATACTGAACGGTATTCATCTTAGCAATGTTTTGATTCTGTCGTGATCTTTGATATAAAAACAACAGGTGTGCGAAGACTTTTACTGAAAGCTTGCTGATATCTTTTAGAAAGAGCAGCTGCATTTGTAACAATGCTATTATTATAATACGCAGTCACAACCAATATGCCTTGTATGTCTCTGTACAAATGTTTTTTATTTTGGTAAGTGATAGATTCTTGGATCAATCAGTTCTTTCCGTGAGTATTAAAAATACTACTCCGTCGACTTAGGATAAACTGTTACTTTGCATTTAATCTTGATGAATATTATTGCTTCTAAAATTTTTTTCCATTAAAGTTTTATATCTGACTAATCTCTTTTCGATCTGATATAGGCAAAATTTTTCTTTTTATTCCATTGCAAAAAAGAACAGAAAAGAATTGTTTTCATTTACCCGTTAATTTGAAATTCGTGAATATGTTGTGAATCTTTTGTGTGTTATATTTTTAGCTATCCATCTGATCTTTAAATTATTATTGTTTCATTCATTTATCAAATAATATAGTTTTTTTAGTATGTTTCTTTTTTTTACGACAGTAGAGGATGTTTTAAAATACTATTAAAGTCCTTTCACATCTCCCATCCGGTGTAGTGGTTAGTGACGCTGACTGCTGTGTCATAGAGCATGGGTTCGAATCTGGGAGAAGGCATGGATGTTTGTGAATACATAGTGCCTTTGAGGCATGGGGATACTCTAAATAGCCGTTGACCCGCAAGTTCTCTCGTGAGGTTGGTGGAAGGGGAAGAGAGGTGACCACCTCCAGTGTGTTCTCCCTCAAAATTAGGGTGGAAACATGCCGAATTGTACTGCCACCTATATGGTGCTCAAAGTTACAGATAACGACAGGCGTACAACTTAGCCCTTTGCCATGATGAATTTCGTGGGCTTCGATCTGGTCTTTGCCGATCTTGTGGCGTTAGCAACAACAACAGATCCTTTTACACATGTGAATTTGTGCCTCACATAACAGAAAAACATTCAATATCATCAAGCGAGAATGTCTGAGAGATTTAATAACAAACAGAGTAATAACTTCCGATTATATTTGATTGACTTGTCAGTCACACACACACAAGCTCATAATCCGTCAATTACTACGCTGTTCAAGGTCATAACAACTTTATGGCTATCAAGTTACTTGTGTGATTGATGAATCAAAGGCTTCAGATTCAATTCCATTAACGAAACATAGGATGAATCATAAAGAAGTATACACTTTTCAGATGCTGTAAAACAGTAATAGTTAAAGACAGACACCCCCTCAGCGAACAGTAAGGTAGATGTACTCTTAAAGTTTGTGTCTAGCCCCTGACAAAAGTGACATGAGCTTTAGTGGACGTGTCACGTGACTAATCAGTCGAAATGGCGGTGTCTACAGTGGAAGAGTCTTTATGTGTTCTTGCATTTAGCAAATTGAAATCCACAATTGCTGTGCAACAGCATTTTTGATCACGATTCGGGGAAAAAAAGCTTCCAACTAAAAAATCTACCTAACAATGGTATGAAAAATTTAAAACTACGACCTGTTTGTGCAAAAGAAAATGTTCTGGATAAAGCTGAAGCAGCGTATCTCACCCGCTGTCGATGGAGTTGATACCTTAACACACGTTTGGGTGGAAAGGACTACTGACTCAATGTGTGTCGTATGACTAAGGGTTCAAACATCAATGATTATCTCTAACAAAACTTTAAAAAAATCTCATAAATTCTTTTACAGTTAACATGTAGTATCTTACACTGTTCTTGATTTACAGTGCATCGAAACTGTAAATCAAGCCAATCAAAAAGCTAATCATCATCCTGTAGAGACTGATGATTAGCTTTAGGGCCCTTTCATACCAGTCAACTTGTGACGCACTTGACAAAAGAAATAGACAGTCAGGAATTGGTTTGTGTTAGAAATCGTACGGTATCCCTTCACACGTGTTCAACTGAGAAAGCGGATGGTGTTCACTTGAGAAAATTATATCGCCTAACTTTGACTCTACATAAAAAGAAAAATATATTACGTTCTACCCTACGCTACTTATTCCAAATGGTAACTTATTTAGTTAAGGTATACGACTGGTTGCGACAACTTTTTTTTAAAAAAATGAAGATATGTGCATTTTTTTGTTGTTTTTAGATTTTATTATTACATTTTATAAAAAGTATGCTAAAATTAAGAAGAAAAAAAAAAGAAATTATTGTTACTAAAATGGGAAAAAATGGATAAAAATTGACGAAAAATAATATAAACGCGGCCCATTCTGTACCAAAGGTTTATAAACAAATTTGCTATTTTTTAATTCTGATGTGTTGCTATGTTGTTCATTTTTGAAATAACCTTCAGGATAAGAGATATTTTAATTTTTAAAAAATTAGAGCACTTTATTTCAGTTATTATATGAAATTGCTTAAAAAACAGTGCTTATATTCACATAAGGGACTGTAAATTTTGTAATAAAACAGTGATGGATAAATCTGAAGGTTAAAACACTTCTACTATTATACAGAACTTACACAAAAAATTTCAGTGAATTATTTTCAAAACTTTTTTAGCAATCGCTGACTCCGTTTGATTATTTTCAAAAAATCACATTTCGAGTAAAACGCGTTTTAAAGTATATCTTGCTTAAAGTAATGGCATCTGCTTTTACTAAAACACTTGTAGTTTTTGTTCTAGTGAACGAAAAATGATAAACTTGGTATTTTTATAAAACTAATAAGATGGCCTATAAAAAATCATAAAAAAAATCTGTCAATTTTTGGCAAAATTCACAATTTTAGGGCAGTCGGATACCTTAAGATTTCAAAATGGTACAACACTTGCTACTTTCCCCCCAAAATATTTATTGCATTTTTTTTAAAACAAAATAACTTCATTTAAAAAACACAGTCGAAAGTATATAACTGAAACTAAGCAATAAATTTAAAAATAAAACGGAAAACATTTTAGTGTGATACTTTAATAAATTGAATGTTCGAAGTGTTTGCCGCCTACCCGAAGGCAGACCCTTCGTCTGATTAAAATGGCGGCGGTAGCGTAGTGGTCCAGGTAATGGGCTCGAGGCCGCTGTATTATGAATTCGAGCCAGTACCGCTGAAGACCCTCCGTGTTGAGGAGCGATGCCCGTAAAATCTGTCGAGTGCTCAAACGTCCCCCCCCCGTTGGTGTGGTGTGGAAGTTTGGAGAAGGGGTGCCAGCTCGGGTGTCGTCCTCGTCACTTGACCGAGGTCCTTCACCAATAGCCCTCGAGTAGCTGAACAGTGCGACTTTACTATTCACTCACTCTATAAGAAAACTATTTGGCTTAAATATTGTAGGTATAATATTATTTTTTGGAACCCGGGAGTAAACAATAGAACATTTAACAAAAAAGTTGGTAGTCGTAAGACACATTTTAATATATTTTTTTACTATGCAGTTATGAAAAAAAATTTATTTTTTTTATGACAGGGATGAGTTTAAGATGCTTATGGTTATATAAACTTCATAGAGAACTGAATCCCTTTTGCAAATACATTTATAAATTATTTTCTGATTTTTTAATTGTGACTCGTGGAACCCCTGGGTTCTGTGGAGCACAGTTTGAAGACCAATGAACTAAGCTGATAAAAAATTAACAATATTTTAATTAAAATAAAATATTAATTTTGATATTTTTAAATTTGCGTTTCAACCGATGCAAGTCGATGACCCTCGGGGTTGATATTTATTGACTTATTGACTCTCAGCTACAGCTTTGATGAAGAGATACGAAAAAGAGGTTAAACTTCCTTACTGCGAATTGAAACTAATAAGTTACGACGCGCTGAGGAAGTTTACTTTAGAAAACTAGGACAACTGACTCATGTGTACACACAAGAATTAGGGAAACAAAGTAATTCATCTCATGTACACGTAATGGTCGTAACATACAGCAAAATATATTCCCTATATTTATCTTGTAATTGATAAAAGTTCAGTGTTTGAATTTGAGTAACACAACCATTGATTGTTTTTATCCATCGTAATTAAAAGCAATTTAGCTATTGAGAACGGACTTCTTAATTTTTCAAAAGTCCAACGATAGCTGAGAAGGCAACCCACTCTCTAAGCCAATGATTCCCAAAGGGGTCTATAAAGACCCCCAGAGGTCTATCACAACAGACAAGGGGTCCACGTCAGCGAAAAAATAATTTGGGGGTCCATGAGGACCCCCAAATAATTGTAAATGAGGCCCCAAATAATGTAAATCCATGTAATTGTAAATGAGGGTCTACGATAGTAACTCTCACTAAACCAGATCATGACTTTTATTTTAAAAGAAAATTTAATTAAGTGGAAACCAGATTTATCTATTTCACAAATTTATTTACTGAATTTAATGAAGTTAAATTACAGTTACAAGGACCAATCATTTCGACGTTTCTTGCCATAATTAAGCAAAGGAGAGTATAATATTGAACGTCCTGAATTTTTCTAGTTTCTCAATTTGTCACAAACAATCTGCCAGGAAATGACGTTTTAACCTACGTTCAACATTAAAATGTCCTTTATTCAGACTTTGAAACTAGGTTTGAGAATATTTTGACTATATATATAGTAATATCACAGATTAGGCAATTAATTTATATAGTCACATTGACAGAAAGTACCCTAGTGATCCTTCTCTATTTTCGACCCTCTTTCTTGTCATTCAATTCATTCTTTCTTTCTCTCTTCCCTTCTAGACTACAGATATTAAAACACATGTTTGCGCAGTATAGCCGAAATCCGCTCTTGCGCCAATAAACCCCAAAATCACTCACTCACATTGACAGAAATAATAAATGTCATATTACAAGAGGAACTGATCACAATAGGCACTAATAAGATCTTAAAGTAAAATTTTGTATAGGAACGTATATCAGCCATTTTAGAAACATCAGAATGGATAAAGCACCAGATTTATCTCTCCCATTAAAAGTATTTGTTTGTTGCTCAGTACTTTATGTGACAGTTATTTTAAGTATTAATTTAATTTTTATTTAATTAATTAACATGTGGGTCTTCGGTTTTAAACACTACACTTCACGACAGTTAGAAATTTAAATATTTTAAAGTAAACATAGCTCTATACCGGCTGTCAAAAAGATATATAAGTTGATAAACTTTCAAAATTTCATTTAGGTAAATAGGGGGTCTACCCCAATCCGAAAAACACGGCAAGGGATCTATGAGATAAAAAAGTTTGGGAACCTCTGCTCTAAACCTTCACATCACGCTGTCGTGAGGGTTTTGAGACTTGAAAGATATAACATGCATCAGCCCCTCTATAGTTTGATCTGTGGGGTTTCAGAGAGACTACATGGTTATGGTCATGAACTCGTGACTGGCATGTAATGAGTTCGAACCCTTGTGCCACTGAAGAATCACAGTGCTGGGGGGCTGAGGTATGTTAATTTGCCAAGAATTTAAAGCCCTCACGTTGGTGTGGTGTGATAGTTTGGGGAGTGGTGGAGCAGCTTAGGTTCAAAATTACGAAATTCGTTTCCAAAGCTGTCGTTTGTTACTATAGAATTGGACGTCAACAAATACTTTCTCACTTACAACCCACTGACCGTCTTAAGAGAGTGGCACAAGTGGCGTCTTACAGTGGCGTAACGTACACCCCTGCCTCGCGAGGGGGCGCTCAGAATTCTAGGAGGCCCAAAGCCTTGTGGGGGAGGGGTTCTAACTGGCACCCCTCTCTCTCTGTCCGGTACGTCTCTAGGTGTGGGGGGAAACAAAGCATCACCAACAAACTCCATATAACAATTAGATTTATTCAGACTTTGAACACACACTAAAACAATCACAAGTGAAACTATAAGAAGAAACCTAGGAGCGATATCTAAAGCGTCGATTAATCCTAATATTCAATTCTAAGTAAACCCGACTACCAGAAATAGATAAGGAGAACAAGCCCTAATGCACCGATAGCTAATTCTGATTCTACTATCTTAAATCTTCAATCTAATAATTTAATCTCAGCAATTACCTTCTTAACGCGCCCTAGGTTTGTGAAGTAACTATTCCAATATTTGCACTTACGTGACGGCTTCTCGGCTCCTTCTCTCTTACATCTACAAAACCTATAGACTTTATATAGTCAAACTAATTTACATAGATCTATCTCGTGTTCTTCTTGAAAGGCTGTAAATTAATGATAGTTTTAGCGTATCTAATTTCGTCGTTATACTATACTATCTACAAAAACTACAAACAACATTGCTGTTCATATAAAATAATTATCATTTATCAATAAAAATGAAGCAGCATTAAAATAAAAAGAGCAACATTTTAACCAACAAGCTATAAAAAAAACAAAAAATAGACCTAAGTTTGAAAAAATTTGACTTAAAATAGTTCCGGTAAAATCCCGATGTACTCTACATTTGTAGCAAAGAAGAAAAAATGTAGCCAAAATGCTTCAACAAGCTTGTTCTTCTGTATTGATGCTTTAACCAATATGAAGATAGTAGTTGTTGGCCAAGTTGGTGATAATCGAAACACCAAATAAGGTATGACATAAAATCTACGACTGTGAAAGAAATTCAAAATTAGCATTAACTAAACTTATAGAATTATTTAAAACAAATAACTTGTTCGAATTTAGCTTTAAAAAAAAGGAAGTAAGAAAATTACATTATTAATTTTGATGTAAGGTATGCGACTGGTTGCGACAACTTTTTTTTTTTAAAAAAAAAAAAAGGAGATATGGGGATTTTTTTGTTATTTTTAGATTTGTTTAGTGCATTTTAAGAAAAAATGTGCTAAAATTAAGAAGAGAAAAGGAATTATTATTACTAAAATGTGGGAAAAAATAGGTAAAAATTGACAAAAAATAGCCTAAACGCGGCCCATTCTGCACCAAAGGTTTTGAACAAATTTTAAGTTTTTTCATTCTAATGTGTTGCTATATTATTCAATTTTGAAATGACCTTCAGGATAAGAGATATTTTCTTTTTTACAAAAAACTAGAGCACTTTATCTCGGTTACTGTATGAGAATCCTTAAAAAGACAGTGATTATATTCACATAAGGGACTGTAAATTTTGTAATAAAGCAGTGATTGATAAATCTGAAGGTTAAAACAATTCTAATATTATACAGAACTTACAGAAAAAATTTCAGTTCATTATGTTCAAAACTTTTTTAGCAATCGCTGATCCCGTTTGATTATTTTCAAGAAATCACATTTCGAGTAAAGCGCGTTTTAAAGTATGACATCTTGCTTAAAGTAATGGCATCTGCTTTTACTAAAACACTTGTAGTTTTTGTTCTAGTAAACGGAAAATGATAAACTTTATAAATGATATTTTTATAAAGCTAATAAGATGGCCCATAAAATAAAATCATGAAAAACATATGTCAATTTTCGGCAAATTTCACAATTTTAGGGTAGTCGGATACCTTAATTCAAAAAACTATGAAACAGATAAAAGAGGCATAGCTTTGTCCAAACTTATACCAACAGCTTGAAGGTTTAAACTAGAAAAAAAAAATTTCAACATAAACATTAACTAAAATTCAAGTATATCTGAAACTGAGTGAATCACAAAAAAATTAAACTTCGAATTACTGAAAGATAAAAATAGGCCGAGTTTTGATCAAACTACACCCACAGTGCAAAAGCAGAACTGTAAACACACACTATGTTGCCAAATTAAAAATGCACTGTGAAAGAACACTTTTTTTACGATGATTTATTCGAACATTTTTTTTCTAATGGAGCTGCGTATTGGTATTTTTTACCTTTGAAGACCTAGTTCATTCCCCGGGAGCTGATATCACTTTTTAGTGCGGCACCGTATAGGCGACACCAATTGCCGCAAATAATTTTGACGCCCAGTTTCCTCCCCAGATGGAGGCACCTGAGCTCTGACGATGCGAAATTTAATTTTGCCGAGAGCACCCAAGCCAAACGGGCACTTCAAGGATTTTTTTAATGCCGCATAATCATACGACATGGCCGTTGTCGATTTTCTTCATCATGACAATCCACCGACTAGGACCAGGGTCGAACCCACAACCTTGGGTGCAGAAGGCCAGTGACAAACCAACTATGTTGATTCAAACAACAATTGCAATTCCGCCGTAAAGAACAAATATGATGATAACGTAAGTATGTAATATTCTCTAAAAACTGCATGAAGAATAATTTATCATATTCAAATACAAACGTGACGTCATGAGACATCGTATAACCAAAGCTACGAATAATTACTTCAAAACTGAATTTTTAAAAAATCTAAAGCGAATTTCGAAAAAAACCTTTTTGAGGTGAAAATCATCACAACCTATAACATCAGCGAATTAAATTTCTTGCTTCGTGTCTTTTTTCCACTTCATCAGACGAACGCATATATATTCTTTGGAAGGGTGAGACTTGATCCCCGCTGCCCATAGGTTACGAGTTAATTACAAAATCAAAAAAATGTACTGGTAATGGTATGACTGAGAGGAGTAGATTTGTTAAACCTTTAAAAACAATGTTCAAAAGTTTTATTCAATAAACTGCAGTAAAAACTACATAATATTTTTTTAATAAATAAAAGCTTTTTATAAAAATATGTTTTGAAACTTTAGGAAAACTATTCTAAAGCATTTTTTCTACGCCTATCATTGGCATACTTTTTTAATAAGCTTTTATAAGCTTCACTTGTATGTAACGGCATATTTGAACTCAATTTTTACCCACTTTAAAAGGTCAGTATAATTCAGAATTTTGCATACTTGTCAAGGACCGATGATAAAATAATAATTTCATAGTTTTGTTCCATTGTCCTGATAGGATCATCAGGATTAACTATTTCCAGATTTGGCGGCTTAATTCCATATACCATTTCCAGATTTGTTGACTAAAAGATTATTTCTACCCTAAAAGCTAAAACGCTCGTGGTTAATACAAATAACTCAAACACATAAAAGTGTTCTTTATGGAAAGGTGAGGAAGGGGAGGGTGTGCGTCAGCAATTTCTTACCATAATAAAAACAATTGTCTAGTTTTTCTGAAAATGGATATAAAAAATTATTTTTCCCCATGCACAAGTCTTTTTTATGTTTCTGCTTAACTCAGACATAAAGTCTGTTTTTCTAAATTTTCTTGTCGGATACGTGGAATGAAACATTATTCATTGCTTCATTTTACCACAACAGCTGAGAATTGATTCAGAGGTCAACGGTTTAAATAATTTCTCACAAACTCTTCGATTCAAAAGTGTACTTTTATGTCTAATGCTGATGCAAGTTTCAGAAAGAATATATTGAGCTATTTTTCATGAAAAATATCACTAACTTTTTACACTTCTTCCGCATGAAATATTTCAACTTAGCTGCTCCAGATTTCCTTCAGTTGGCTGATCCTACATTTTGCAAAACAGGCCGTATCGACGCACTGATAGGATGCCTATGGATATTCCAGATTCTAAAAAATGACGCATTTAAGATTAATTTATCAATAAATAAATTATAGTTAAAAAAAACTTAAAAAAAACACGCTTTTATGGTTAATCGAACTAAAAAGTAAAAAATAATTTTTAATATAACAAAGTGATTAACGAGAAAATTAATGTTCATTGTGGTATAAGTGTGGAGTGCTTTGTACTACAATTTTACACTAAAACAGCATTTCGGAATAGAACTAGTAAGAAATTATAACTATTGATATCGAGCACCCAACGCTTTTACCACAATGGCATTTATTTTCTCTTTAATCATTTATATTAAGAATTATTTTTACTTTTTTTAACTATAATTTATTTCGCTACTCCCAGATACATGTTCTCGAAAAAATGGACTAATTTGAAGAACTAGCTATTGGGAGGGTATGTATTCTCTTTTCTGCAATACTTTCTGCATGATTCTCTTGCTCTTAAATATGTTTCGTGGTCTTTCTTTTTCTCGCCCAGAGGACTTTTAAGGTATGTTATACGTTTATTTGTACAGTAGGATACATAACAAACAAAATAAAACTTAATAGTTGATCTTAGAAGGCAATATAATACAAAACCAACACATAATATTAGAGATGATCTGACAGCTTGAGTTTTCAAAAAAAATATTACAGTGCTTGAACTAGTTGTAAAGGAGCGCATTCACTCAAATTCTACGCGCAGTTTGTACTTTCTTACAACATCCTATATGAAGGCCGTTGTAAAAACACTCATTTAGAAATGTACTTAAGCAGCTGTTCAATATATTAACATCGTAATTTGTAATAGTAGTTGTTTTCAATGTTCTGGACGTTTCAACATAGTAAACAAGTGGGCGTACAATGACTCAAGAGCGCGTGTGTCCGTTACTCAGCAGTCGATTCTATTTTTTTTTTTGATTGAATAAAACTAAGTATAAAATGAAATGGTTTACACTTGAAATAAGATTAATCGTCGAACTTTCATGATGAAACAAGGAATGAATGCCTTGTGGGCTTTCTAGATTCAGATAATATTAATGAAACTTACGATATTTTTAACTCAAAGAAAAGTTAGTTTAATCCGTTAATTTACTTAATGCGTATAAATTCGCTTTTGTATTTTATTCTGGATCCAGCATGTTTTAATACGCTACTCATTTTCTGTTAGAAGACAATTCCTTTTCCCCCACATAAGCTAACATACTCTGTCACAAATATATAAAAAAATTACAAAAATATACAAAAAATAGTTATAAACTTAAGATAACTATAGTCATGATAGGATAGTCTTAGCTACAGTAGTACTAGAGCAAACTCCTGCCTGGCCTGGTCCTGGCATATATATACAAGGGGTGATCAAATGAAAAGGTACGAAACGACACGGTGGGTACAAATGTAGACTTTATACAAAATATACACCATAGGCCTGAGCACAACGATCCCACTGATGAACAAGCCGCAGCATTCCTTGTTCCCAGAATTCCTGTGGCTGTGACGAGACCCAGTCCTTCACAGTGTCCTTGATTACGTCGTCCGAGTTGAAGCGCTTCCCTTTCAGGTGTTTCTTCAGTGGACCAAACACGTGGAAATAGCAGGGCGACATATCCGGACTGGGGGGCGGATGGTCCAACGTCTCCCATTTGAACTTGTCCATTGTCCAGTTCCATTTGTGTGACTCTGGAGACGTGTGGCCGCGCGTTATCATGGAGCAGAACCACACCCTCCGTGAGCAGCTCCGGTCTTTTGTTCTTGATGGATCTGCGTAGGCGTCGGATTGTCTCACAGTACACATCGGAGTTAATACTTTTTCTGTGCTTGAGGAATTCCACAAGTAGCGGACCTTGAACGTCGAAAAAGACAGTGAGCAACACCTTGCCTGCTGACTTCACAGCTCTGAACTTTTTAGGGGGAGGTGACGACGCATGCTTCCACTGCATGCTGTCCCGCTTTGTCTCCGCCTCGTTGTGATGGCACCAGGTCTCATCACCTGTGACGATCCGCTTCATGAAAGCGGGGTCTTCCTGATACCGAAACAGATGTTGCAGTACTAGTCCCATTCGCAGTTTCTTTTGCAGGTCGGGGAGTTGCTTCGGAAACCAAGTGGCACACACCTTCCGAAATCGCAACCTGTCGTGAACAATTGTTCACACTGTTCCATAGCTGACATCCACCTTCAGCGCCAACATTCGCAATGTGACACGCCGATCACTTCTCACAAGGTCGTCCACCTTGTCGATGATATTGCTCGTGATGACAGTGTTTGCCTGACCTGGTCTCTGGTCATCACCCACATTCTCACGGCCTGCACGAAAACGGGCACTCCATTTTCTGACAGACGTGTCAGAGACATATTTCTCCCCATAAACGGTAACCATCCGCCGATGAATAGCTGCCGGTTTCTCACCTTCCGCTGTCAGAAATCGGATAACACTTCGCTGCTCCTCAATCGTCGAATTTTGCAACGCGAATGCCATCCTGTCCTCATACGGATTGCCGCATCATTTGGACGCCGCTTTTTATAAGAGCATTTGCTCTCTCCTGCATATGCGGCGCCAGCACATGATCCGATCCCAGTCAGAGCCTCCAATGGCATCCCGAGATGTCTCACTACATTCTCCCATGGCGGAATATGCAAATATTTAACTGTTTCATTTTTATGTCGTTTCGTACCTTTTCATTTGATCACCCCTTATATATATATATATATATATCCAGAAGAAATCGAGCTCTATCGTGAAACTTGGCAGGAATGTAGTCTGGTAAGATATATGCAAATGATTAAAATTTCG
The DNA here is from genome assembly GCA_019973975.1 of Trichonephila clavata. Taxonomy (NCBI): domain Eukaryota; kingdom Metazoa; phylum Arthropoda; class Arachnida; order Araneae; family Nephilidae; genus Trichonephila; species Trichonephila clavata. The sequence goes on along the minus strand of BMAO01018242.1, from coordinate 54,987 downwards.
ACGCCAACGTGACAAAGGTAAGCGTGTTATGTGCACATCAGATGCGATCGCTGGGAAAGTTTAAAAGCATCATTGCTTCTGCCATAGGATTATTCAAACAAATCTGTCCACTTGGATGGACGTTTTATCACTGAAGATGCCTCGAAGACGTAACAGGCGACAGTACGAACAGTTGTCGAACTATGAGAAGGGGCGTATAGTAGACCTCAGAGAAGCAGGTTGGTCGAACAGACATATCGGCCTTCACCTCGGTCGGAGCGATATGGTAGTTGCTCGGTGTAGTTAATAATGAATCATGGAAGAAATAGTCTACCGTCGCAGAGGGCCAGGACGTCCCAGGAACACAAATACGGGCGATGATTGCTCAATCATAAGAACCGCCACGTCCTCACCAAAAACACCGCTAGAATAGATTCGACGCCATTTACCACCTTCCAGACATCCGGTGGTATCAAGGAAAACCATTGGGGGCCGAATGACCGACGCAGGTAAAAGGAGCTGATGACCATAAAGACGACTATCATTGACCCCACATCACAGGCAGTGTCGATTGGATTTTTTCCGACCTCGTGCAAGCTGGAAGCGAGTGATCTTCAGCAATGAATTCTGGTTCAGTCTCACTGCTGATGACCAGCGCATACTCGTGTGGAAGCGTCCAGGCCACCCCGGTCCAATCCGGCATTTGTTGTCGAGAGCCATAAGTCAATTACACAAGGTGTGACAATATGGGGAACGATTTTTTGGAACACACGATCACCTCTAGTTGCCCTTCAACGCACTTTGTCGGCACGCAGTAATGTGGATAAGATTTTAATGTTAGTTGTACTGACTATGCAATTAAGTCACCCAGGGGCCATTTATCAGCAAGACAATGCTTCTTCCATGTACTGCATGACTATCGCAACAACATCTTTAAAGATTTGACGTACTGCCGTAGCTTGCCAGGTCCCCAGACCTCTAGCCAATATTAAATATAATTAAGATATATTTTAGTTTAGATGTATATGTAGTTTCAGCATATATTACAGTCGACTCTCGCTTAGTCAAACCATTGATAATACGAACCTCTCAATAATTCGAAGTAAATGCTCAGTCCCTAGAAAAACTCTTGATATTTCGAACTAAAACAATACGTTTGGGTACACTCAATAATTCGAAGTAAAATCTGCAACTGGACAGACTACAACACGCAATAATTCGCAGTTATCTTATAAAACTCTCGACAATTCGAACACTCACTATCATGTACAGTCCTGTAGCAAACAGCTTGGAGCTTACAAGTTTTGTGTTGTATTGTCTCTGCGTGTCTCCCCTGTAACGTAGTCCCTTTAATGACCTTCTGTCTGCTATCCCTTCTTAGTGTTTTTCGGTTCCTCAGGCAAAAATACACTTTTATTGCTTTCCTTCTTCAAGTGGACAATAGACAAACCGCAACTGTTTTCAGTCGTCCATTTCCTTAGTTTAGCACGTGGCCTTGCTACACATGTGTTCAAAAAGGATGGTCCACTAGTGTGAAGAAGAGATGTGTATGAATGTATTGAATATATTCTTTTATTACAGGACTTTTAACTTCTATAAAATATTTATACTGTATAATATGTACTTTTGAAAAATATTTTAAAATAATTTTATTCATATGTACTATTACATAGTTTCAAATTTAAATGCGTTAGAAAGAAGAAAAAAATTTCTTCGTGTATTTTGGGAATTTATTCTACCCTCTTTACAATTCGAACTCTTGATATTTCGAAGTTTTTCATTGGTCCCTCAAACTTCAAATTATGGAGAGTCGACTGTATGTGTTTTCAGCATAACGCGTGCCTGTTAAAATCAAGCACGTAGTTAAGACTTCATTCAAATCGCTCTGTAAATTGGATCGGCTAATAAAAAATATGGTTCATGTGTGTGGTGTTATTAAAATAATTCTGGAGTCCTTCAGTTGTCTTTTCCTGGATTTATTGGTAACAAAAACTAGAACAAAAAACTTATAAGGTTTAACAAATTAAATTGCTAAGTTAAAATATCAGACTGAAATATTCGAGAGAAAAATCCTAGTAAACAACGGTGCCTTGTTACGCCGAAGCCAAGATTAAGACTGAGGCAGAATCCGGTACATATGGTTTTCGTCGAGATAGATCACGTGGGGTCTGAGTGTGGTGACAGCTACCCTCCACTCACTCAGACCACCTGTTCCATAATTCACAACAGCTAATGCATTTTCATTTAAAATTATTTCCATAAAAAGTACAGTCGACTCTGGATAATTCGAAGTTGGAGGGACCAATGAAAAACTTCGAATTATCAAGAGGGTAGAACAAAAATCCCAAAATACACGAAGAGAAATTTTTTCTAACACATGTACATATTATACAGTACAAATATTATACAGAAGTTAAAAGTCTCCTGTATTAAAAGAATAAATTCAATGCATGCATGCACAAAATTACGTAGGCCGGCTGGGTGGCGTGATTGGTTTGTCTCTGGCTTTCTGCACCCAAAATGTGACCGCGGTAGCCAAGTGGTCTAGGCATCGGATCGTGGCTAGCGTGTCATGAGTTCGATCCCAGTACCACTGAAGACCCGCCGTGTGAGGGAGCGATGCACGTTCAATCTGTCGAGAGCTCAAACGTCCTCCCGTTGGTGTGGTGTGGTAGTTAGGAGAGGGGGTGCCAGCTTAGGTGTCGTCCGCGTCACTTGACCATGGTTCAAAATTGCGCGGATCGTCCCCAAAAGCCCTCGTGTAGCTGAACAGTGGGACGTTAATATTCACTCACTCACTCACTCTGCACTCAAAGTTGTGGGTTCGACCCTGGCCAAAATCGGAGGATTTTAATGAAGCAGAAAATAGATAGCGGTCATGTCGTATGATTATATGTCATGCAAAAAAATCCCTAGAGTGTTTCTTTGGCTTGGGTGCTCTCGGCAAAGTTAAATCCTAGTACATGTTCGCATCGTCAAGAGCTCAGGTGCATCCCTCTGTGCAGTAAACTAGGCATCAAAATTGCTTGCAGTAATTGGTATCGCCTATGCGGTGCCACTCTAAAAAGTGATACCAGCTCATGGGGAATGTACTAAGTCTGCAAAGTTTAAGATACCAATGTGCAGCCTCATTAGAAAAAAAAAACAATCCTACGCATCTCTTCTTCACAATAGTGGACCATCCTTTCTGAACACATGTGTAGCAAAGCCGCGTGGAAAACGAAATGTATGGGCAGCTGACAACAGGTGCGGTTGATCTATTGTCCACTTGAAGAAGGAAAGCAATAAAACCGTCTTTTCGCCTGAGGAACCGGAAAACACACAGAAGGGGTAGTAGACAGATGGTCATAAAGCGGCTACATTTAAAGGGAGACACTCATAGACAATACAACGCAAAACTTGTAGGCTCCAACCTGTTTGCTACAGTACTATACGTGATAGTAAGTGTTCGAATTGTCAAAAGTTTTATAAGATAACTTCGAATTATCACGTGTTGTATTCTGGCTAGCCATAGATTTTACTTCGAAATATTGAGTGTACCAAAATGTATTGTTTTAGTTCGCAATATCAAGAGTTTTTCTAGGAACTGAGTTGAATTATCGAGAGGTTTGTATTATCGAAGGTTTGAATTATCGAGAGTCGACTGTATTATAATCCTTTAAACATGCAGTTTATTTAAGATATTATCACAGAAATATATTAAAATTTTTCTTTAATTATCCATCCTATTCTAAGAACGCATTTCTTGAGTAGTCATACACATTTCATACTGTTTTCGTTACTTTTAATTGTGAATATATGTAGTGAAATACGTGCTAATAATATTAATACACATTTGTCTTCCTGCTATTAAAGACATTCCTAACATCAAAGTAGCACTTTATTTTCCACCGTGTTATTAATGATAATTTTTGTCCTTTGACATTCTGCAACAATTTGTTTGGCTTTTGATGCCGATAATTACTAAGTGCTTAACCCTCAGACTGGTACTAGACGAAGTTATTATTCAGATAATATTATATAAATTGTATAATTTGGGTTTAAATCACTCAATAGTTTGAATGCATATAGGACTTACGCAATTTTCGATAATTATTCTGTTTGGTTCATGCGCACTAAGCTTGGATTCATTTTTTGGATTACTTTTTGTCGTGTTTTCATCTATTGATTTATATTGTGTATTTCAACAATATATGCTTCTGGGATGAAAGTTTCTAAAAGTTTTGAAAGGTCTGGATGATTGGATCAGTTTTTTACTTTTAGAATATGTTTTTAAGCTATTAAACTTTTTCTTCTTACATTGTTGTATATAACTCATACTAACTTATGTACTGAAGAGAAAAAATCAAGTGTTTTATTGACTGTGAAAATGGTTTATTTAAATCAAATACATATTGATCAGAGGGAGGGTGAAAATTTATTACAGGATTTTAAAATTGTTCATATTCGGATTTAAAATTGAAGCCAGATTATATGGCCTGATAATCCTAATTCGAAAATAAACAAATAAAATTCAGAAAAGAACGTTTTTTTTAAAGGTGAAATTAAACTTGATGGGAAATTTTCTTTTTACATCAGCAAAAGATAAAAACTAGCAAAGCATATAATTTATCGGAAACAATTTTAAATTATTTTGCCACACTGTAACCGTTCTTATCATTAATAACTGTAACTGACTGATCCAAACAGCAGAAACGCCCTCTAGCGACCATTTATCTTCAGTAGAGACCAGGTGAGGAAAGAATGGTCGCTATGAAAAACCGTCCATGTTCTTTGCGTAGTATTTTTCCTAAATATGTGTTGTCTTTATGAAACTTAACAGAAAAAATAATAAATAATTGTTAAATTAATGGAAACCACATTTGTGAACCAAACCTCGAATTTACCACTTTTAGTATAGTCTTTAACATCCAGCGATCTACAACAGAAAAGATGTTTCTAATAAATATTATAAAAGATATTTATATATAAAAAAATTAATAAATATTAAAAAATATTAATATTTATTAAAGATAATTTATAAAAAAAGACATAAAAAAGAAATAATAAAAATAGTTGTTTTGAATGATATATAAACGGGTAGTTAGTAAATTATTTAAAAGAAAATGACGATTTATGTATTACATTATCAGTTTTGGGTGAAAATATACATATATCAGATAAGTTATTTTACTAAAGTAAACCGTAAACTTGTAACACTTGAATTTTTTTATAATTATTTTTTCCCGTTTGCTAAGCCGATTTCAAAAATTGCGGAGTTTGTCATTCTATTGAGAAAAATTATTTTTTTCTTCCACTTTTAAGATCATTACATGCATATTTTTGTTCATAAACTTAACACGAAAAATAAGTTTGTTTTTCAAAAATATGTAAATTTCATGGTTGTTAAATTAAATTTTGGTTTTTAGTTTTAAGTGTACAATAGTAGTAAAATTCAGTAATTTGTACTATTGTGTGATATTTTTAAGAAGTAATATTCCATACTGGAAAAGTTAAATTGAAAATCTTCATGTGTCTTCTTTATTCCAAAGTACTTATTACATACAGAAGCTTACATTTTTTTCTGAAGATTACATAGTCATATTTAATATTTCCCTTAAGTAAAAATTTAGAAATATGTTTTAAAGTATTTTTTTTAAAGAATGACAATTTTTAACTGAGCAATTTTATGAATTATTTCAAGTATACTGTACCTTCATCATTTCTAATGTATAACATTTTTAGTATTTATATGAAGCCAAGGATCTTTAAATATTTAAGAAAATAATTTTTTTTCTTTTTAATTGAGTTACACGGAAGCTGCGAAAGAAGTGATCAATAATTTCAAAATCGCGTGATAGTCGCGATAGTCTAAGGTCAAATCTTCAAATAAGTGAAAACAAGGTTACAGTGAAAAGGAGAAAAAAATCTTTTCAGAAATACAATAATAGTCTCAGAGCAAAGATTTAATATTTTTTTATTATCTATGTAAAGGCATTTCTTTACCGTATATATATATATAATAACTGTGTTTTTGATTCATAAATTCAAAAAGAAATGGGTTGTATTAAAGTATTACTACTTTTTTTAAAATTAAAATTGATGTGGAAATACGATTCTAACAAAACTCATTTTACATTTCAACGACGTATTTGAACCAAAATTTAATTACAGAGTGAACACATTAGTAATACGTAATAAGATAGCTAGTTATTCATCATAATATTTTACGAAAGGCATCCGATGTTTAATAATGTATGAATTTTTTACGCGCTCTTCTACGTCAATACATGACGATGGCTTCCAAAATAAGTGATGATCATGCATATTAAATAAAAAATCGTATTTTAAAAAGGGAAGTTTATCAAATTGTCGTATTAAGCACTAGTTAGTGAAAGTATTTTATTGTTTTAGATCAGTTATATACGAGGAAGGGATTCCTTTTTCTATAGAAATTAATGATTTTAGCACCTTTTATAAGATTCACTTGTATGTAACGGAATCTTTGAACTCAATTTTTAACTACTTTAAAAGGTTAGATAAATTTGAAATTCTGCTCACTTGTCCAGGACCGATGACAATACAATAATTTAATAGTTTTGTTCCATTGTCTTGATTAGAATCATCAGGATTAACGATTTCCCATTTTCAGATCCCATCCCGCATCTGGCGATTAATTCCAGATTTGGCGATTAAAAGATTAAGTTACAAATTAGTTCGATTAACTATAAAAGGGTGTTTTTTTAGGTTTTTTTAAAACTATAATTTGATATATGAAAGGCTAGATTTTCTTGTTTGCTGTGTATGTTATTGTAAACATTTTATTTTCATTAGCTCAAAAAGGAGATCTCAAAATTTAAATAGTTTATAAATTGTAACTTATATGGTATATTTATAAAAATGTTTATACTTCCGGATTAATTTCTCAAAAATGATTTTCAAGTTTCTGTAATTGCATTTTAATCGCATTTCGATTCGGTAAATGGCAACGAATGTGGGAAATTTGAGTCAAATAATGACAGTTGGTGTCAGGGCATTGAAAATTATTTAACTTTAATTTATAGAAGCCTTCTTCATTTTATCTTGCTATCTGTGGGGGGAATAACTATTAAGTTCTCTTACGTTTAATCAATGATAATTTAAGTTTTGTGAATGTATAATTTTTTTAAAATTGTATATTCAAAAAAAGAATGTTTATAAGCAGAGTATGCTTATTTTTGAGACTTAAAAAGTTTAATAAAAGTTTGTGACGGTTCTATTCGCGACTATACTAATACCGTGGGGACTATCTGGGGAAAAATGAATTAATTCAACCAACCTTCGCCGACCAAGAAAGCGTGATTATGTAAATGAAGTATATTATATAAATTCTGTTTTCGCGAGTTTGTAGTGACTTGGAGTGGCAATAGGAGTTAATACAGAGTCTGCGAGTTAGTTGTTAGTGGAAGATTGAGAGATAGTGGAATTAGTAAGAGGTCTTGGAGTTGTCCAGGGAAAAGATTACAGAGCGTAGATCCAACCACATTGATCAAGCCCGATAAAGATCACCTGCAAGTTTCCAGTGTAAGGATCCAATGCATAAAAAGTATTGTGAGCTTGATTAGTTAGAAGTTAACTTATTAGTGTGTGACGTAGTTTATATTGAGCGTATTTAAGCTGTCTTAGATTCAGTTGAGGGTCCGTAGTAGTATCCCCGTGTTATAGAATCTCACCTACGAGCTCTACTATTTAATCACCTACTTTAATTAGATTTTCATTGTGTCTGATTGATATTTGAAAACAAATTAATTAGATTGAAATCATGTCTGTGGATCATTCATTTTCTCCCACACACCTAGCCGGGTTTACAGGTAGACAAGGGGGTTCAGATGTAAGCAGGAATCGACCGCCATTACAAGTTGAATCGTAAAAATGTTAAGATACTTTAAAAATTTGTTATTTTTGTAATTTATATTTATTATATCCCCCCCCCAATCAAATCCTATACAAACGGTTTGTTTTGAGGTAGGGGTCTTCAACCCGTGGCCCATGGGCCATAAAAGGCCATCTGAAAACATTTTAGTGGCCCATCATTTGAAATTGAGGCAGTTAAAAAAAAAGTCTTTTCTTCTTTTCGTCGTAAAAAAACATAATTTTTTCTGTTATTCTTGATATTTAAAACATTTCACTGGTGTGTTTAATATTCATTTGAGATAAGGTGAATTTTTATCTTTAACAGGTTTGAAAACTGTTTTAATTCGACTTCCATTTAACTTTTTTGCAACTGATATATAAATAATACATATAATGTATGTATACAAATCTATAAACACCATCTCTTCTCTTAGAATCAGTTGCAGTCTTGTAAAAGAAACCTCCCTTTTTCATATAAATTTCCTGAATGCAATATTTTTTTAGTCATGTGGCCCGCGGGCCGTTGTGAATTTATTGATGTAGCCCGTTTATCGTTGTAAAGTTATTAATTTGGCACTCGAGCATGAATGATTGAAGATCCCTATTTTAAGATCAAAAAGTATAACTCTCAAAACAGTACTTTGAATGCTTTTAACAAAACATAAAATTTTTGATATAATTTTTAAAAAAATATTGCTTGAAATAATTAAAATTGAATACTTTAATTCTAATTACATATTTTCAAATATGTCTTTACTCTTATTATTACAATTTCAAGTTGAAATCTGATGTTTTTCATTAAAAATAGGTCAAATTCGAGACCTTTAAAAAGAAAAAGGACACGATGACCTTTTCTGTCCTTTAAACTAATGTCGACTTCCATATTCAGCGTTTGAACTTCTCTTTCTAAAATTGAAATAACGATTGAAAACTCATCTCACGTTTTAATGTCGCCCATTTTCCTTGACCAGTATTTATCTTAGCGAGACACAAATGAGGAAAGTATTTATACAAATAAAAATTATCTTAAATGCGCTGGTTCACTAACAAACTAGAAATATGTGAATGAGTAATGTAATTAAAGAGATATTATAAAGTAGTCTTCCTATTAATAGGAATTGTTTTACGCTTTGATGCACTCATTTAGACATCTTTTTTTTTTTGCACTTTTCGAACTTGTTTTGAAACTCCACGAGGCTTTTGATAATAAATTAAGCCCTATACTAATTACTAAGAAAACACTTATACAGCTACTAGCAATTATTTATGTCAACCGTAGCAGTCAGCTTAGAACTTTTATTTAGTAGATAAAATTTAGACGAAACAATACCCGTAGAAGCATTAGCGTAATGAATAACATCATTAATTTAAAAGAGGAGAAAACTGGTGAAAAATAATTTTTTAAAAAGAAACGGAAAGTAATAAACAAATGAAATTGAAAAAACATTTTTTGAAAATGAAATAATGCAGCTCGCGTGCGAGCGGGAAAATCATTTTTTAAAAACACTTTGAGGTAAGAGCTTTATTTGGGATATAACTAATACTTTAAAATTGCTTGAGACAACTTTAAAATATTATAGAAAAGCATATTTATTTTCATCTTTTTATTGTATATTAAATACTTTGATTTTGCAAACATTTTTTAATGATGTACAGTGGTGGCAAAAAGTCCTGAACACACATTTTTTTGTCCAATTTTTGAGTTTGACGTGATTTTTCTTTATGAAACTATTGTACTATCTTAAATGTTGTTATTGATTCTAGAGTGTTTTTTGATGCTTTATTTCAAATTTGTCTCTAATTTTTTAATCTCGCAAGTATTTTTTACAGCACAGCTGCTTGAGCACGAGATTGTGCACTATGTACTATAAATAATACAATATAGAAAACACAATATATATAGTAGAATAACGCAAAACTTTAGAAACACTGTACTTTTAACATCTCCTTTGAAAATTACATGGTTGTTGAATGTTTTAAAATCAATATTTAATGGGACACATCCGTTTGCTTTAATTTATGGTCTAATCTTTTTTTTTTTTTTTTTTTTTTTTTTTTTTTTTTTTTTTTTTTTTTTTTTTTTTTTTTTTTTTTTTTTTTTTTTTTTTTTTTTTTTTTTTTTTTTTTTTTTTTTTTTTTTTTTTTTTTTTTTTTTTTTTTTTTTTTAATTATGGCTCTACATCTTTTAGCCATGGAATACATTAATTTCACAAGAAGTTCTTTCATGACGTCATGGTTGAAAGAAAAATTGAAACTGCAATTAACTTGAGTATGTTTCAAGATTTTTTCTTCTAAATATGATAACCTATGTTATGACATAGGTTCTCTATAGGATTAAGATCCGAAGACTGACCTGGTCAGTTCATATTATTCACAATATTATCTTCCAACCATATCTGGATTACATTTGCATGGTGATATGAGCATTATTGCCTTGAAAAATCCGTCACTGATCTTCAAAAAGATCTTGGTAGCAATTTATTTTGAGTTATTCTCTGTATTATTTTGCAGAATTCCCTGGGTTACTCTGTTCTTCTATGTTCTAACTTCTGTGTGAAGTCTTCTAACAGCACTAAAAGACATGCAGCTTCATTTGTTCACTTCAGTAGGATGCATTATTGTAGATTCAGATACTGAAGGCTGAATACTTTATGCGTGTGTCTTCTTATAGCACTATTTTTTCTACCTGAAACGTAAAACTGACTTCCATCGCCAAATATTACCATTTCTAAATCTTTAAGAGTCCATAATGAATGATCCTTTGCCCGCACCAATCAGTGAATAATGGTTTTCGGCGAGCTTTTAAGCCTTGTAATGTAATTTCCGGCTGTCTTCCTCTCAAAATTCGTAGACACACATTCATATTCGTTGTTAAAAACCATTATTTGAAAATGTGTGGAGAATTAAGCTATTTATTTAAATGAAATGAGCACAGTATTCAAGTACAGTTTTTTTCTCGGATCGTCCAGGCTTCTTGTTCGTAATAGAATTTGTTTCAGAATATTTTTTCAACATTTCCATGATAGTAAAAAGTTCACATGGTACTTCAACAACGGTTTGGCGCATAGAATAACATTCTTCCTTTAAAAGCTTTATTTTGTATCTTTCAGTATAAGGCAAAAACAAAAATTTACTTATAACTTCAATATTATGCACCCACACCCTTCAAATTGCACGACAGAATTGCTTTCAATACCCTAAAACATGCTACAGATTCTGCTTTCATTTCTTTATCACAAATGCTCTCTAATTGGTTGGAATGATGCAGTATTTCATTGGTTGAAAAAATAATCAGTTATTACACTACAATCATTGTTTTTCTAAAATATCGATAAAACTATTCAATTTACATAAAATCTACAACATATATTTGAAATCAACATGAAAAAATCCACTTGAATCAATAAAAATAGTTAATTTGCGGTAATAAAAAACAAAAAATTAAGTAAAACTAAAAATAATGCAAAAAAAAAAAAAAAACAAGAATATGTGTGTTTAGGACTTTTTGCCTCCACTTATCTCCGAATAAAGGATAAATACATTAGGTCCAACGTGCACATTTCAAAGTAGTTTAATGTTTTTTTTAAATTTAAAAATTGCTCCCAAAATAAATGTTTGTTTTTAAAATTATTGATGTGCTTAAGATTTGCCACAGAAATTTTATAAAATATTTTAAGTTTTTTACTGGCTCTATTTATAACATGTGATCATTAAAATTTTAAGAGTATAGTAAAATTAAAAGCTTTTTTTAATAACATGTGACGGATCTATCCGCTTCTTTCTTTTAATCCTCTTGGGAAATCTTTGGTCTATCAATTCGAGTTTACTCTCAACGAGCCCTCTGAAGAAGCTACCGTGAATACGCAAATTAGGGCGGATATATACAATCTAGGTTTTCAAGCTAGTGAGATATTGAGATATAGAGAATCTGACTCGAAGGAGAGATTGCTACCGATCAGGTATTACTATATTTTATAGCGCATTTCAGATATTAGATACTTGAAGGTATTAAAGTGACGATTAGTCACCATAGTTAAATAAGATATTTAGAGCAGTGGATTGATCCTGACAAAGGAAGATTGATATTTAAAAGTCTTCTCATTATTCGCGTATCTCATTGTTTACTTTCATATTGCTCAGATTGGGAACATCTCTTCTAGTTTGAATTGTTAGAATTCTGTCTGTTAATAATTTGTGTGTTCAATTAATAGTTTGAAAAGTAATATGGCAAGTCATCCTTCAATTCCTTCCGCAGCTCTAGGTGGGATTGAGAGAAGATCTCAACCCTTATGAACAGTTCTAAAAACTTTTGTGAGAAAGCACGTGGGACAGTAAAGGGGCTGATACATATTAAATCTGTCATTGAACATAAATTACATTGTGTGGTCTTGGTTACCTCGTATGTTGACTAAAATTACATTAAACAGTAGCTCCATCCATTAGAATTTATATAAATTCTAAAGAGGTTCACTTGATGGAAGTTCACGCTTTTCATGAATCAAGAAATAAACTAATACTGCATTGCTTTGAAACTGATTTAACCAGCATATTTCTTGCATTGAATTTATGCACACACTTGATTGTACAATCAAGTACATAATCTAGTTTTAATAATCTTGTGCTTGTTATTCTAATTTTGGTTCCTGGCTTTATTTAGTGACACGCCTTCTCTATCACCCTATAATAAATCGGTTATGATGCGAATTGAAATGAAACCCAGAGTGAATAGATACATTTCTGAACCGTAATATTGAAGTAGGAAATAGTTTTACCTGTTCACGTGCTCGGAAATGTGAAGCCCACATCCGCTTTCGCTTTTAAAAAAAGAAACCGCTGACTAATTCTTCCGTTCTGAGAAAGATGTAGACTGATTAGAAAGGCACGTTTTAATTTCTGGGTGCTTTCTAGGTATTAATATCACATTTTTTCCCCCAAAGCAAAACATTATGGCAAATCATCCGTTCTGAAAATATTCGATTATTTGCGATTGAGTGTTATTTTCGTTGGCTTAAAATAATCTTCTTACGAGCGTTTTATAAAGGGATTAGTCTTAATTCAATGAAAGAGATTTATAATTTATAGGCATAGAAATGTAATGAGAGGATTAGAAAATAATAAAGTTACATTCTTCATAAAATCCTCACTCACATGCATGTGAAAATTTTTTGTTCTATTGCATTCATATGCATAAAACCAAGTACATACACTATGAACGAATCCAATCTCAAGAACTTGCAACGACCAATGATTAACTTTGTTTATAAGGTATCCGACTACCCTAAAATTTTGGAATTGGCCGAAAATCGACACTTTTTTATGATTTTATTTTATAGGCCATCTTATTAGCTTTATAAAAATACCAGGTTTGTTATTTTCCGTTCACTAGAACAAAAACTACAAGTTTTTTTTGTGAAAGCAGATGTCATTACTTGAAGCAAGATGTCATACTTTAAAATGTGTTTTACTCCGCTTAAGCATTTTGTTTGAAAATGCTCCAACGGGGACAGCGATTACTCAAAAAGCTTTGAAAATAATCAACTGAAAATTTTTTTGTGTATGTTCTGTATAATAGTAGAAGCGTTTTTACCTTCAAATGTATCAATCACTGTTTTATTACAAAATTTACAGTGTCTTATGTAAATATAATCACTGTTTTTTAAAGCAATTTCACATATAGTAACTAAGATAAAGGGCTCTAGTTTTCGTAAAAATTAAAATATATCTCTTATCCGGAAGGTCATTTCAAAAATGAGTAACATAGCAGCATATCAGAATTCAAAAATTAAAAATTTGTTTATAAACTTTTGGTACAGAATGGGTCCCGTTTATATTAGTTTTTGTAAATTTTTACCTATTTTTTCCCACTTTAGTAACAAAAATTTATTTTTCTCTTCTTAATTTGAGCATATTTTTCTTAAAATGTACTAAGTCTGAAAACCACAAAAATCTCCATATATCTCCATTTTTTTTTTTAAAGTTGTCGCAAGTAGTTGGATACCTTAAGGCTTGAGCCAACTACTTGGCTCAGGTCCTTGACCTTGGGGAGGAAGTTATCTCGATCTCGACTCTCTCACAGTAAAATCAGGATCCAAATAATTTTAATCGCCAAATGTTATTCCCGGACATATTCTGCGAAAAAATTAGAATTTCGTATTATATGCCGACTGGCAACAGTAACAAGACTGTAGTATTATGTCATGTCCGTCGCCCGTGTAACCCTGCGTTTACCACCATACACTATAATTACTCATTATTCAACTAGCGGCACTCGATTGAGTCAATTTGTGTCTTGGTCTGTGAGGTCATGAATTACGCACATTTATTTGTTAAGGGTTTAGCATTGGTTCAAGTATTTGATAACATGCTATATATTGTCTGCTTAAAAAGGTCGCAGATAGAGCCTGCTTTTGCATAGCGGCCCAGGACTAATGAAGTTATTAGACATCACTGATTGTGTCCCGTATGTAACTTGGGTTGAAAAATAACAAGTTGACGTGTGTGTGGAGTGAAAGGTAACCCAAATTGTTTTTTTTTAGCTATTTTCAAAGTACTATTGGAAATGTTCTGCTATCGCAGAAGATAGCACCTGTACCGTTGTAACGTTTCTCGTCACACAACTGTAAGTAGCCGCGGTAGCCTAGTGGTCAAAGTGTCGGATCGTGGCTAGCATTCATGATTTCGATCCCAGATCTAATGTGTAGGGGAGCGATGCACGTTAAATCTGTCGAGAGCTCAAACGCCCTCCCGTTGCTGTGGTAGTTAGGAGAGGGGGTGCCAATTTAGGTTTCATCCTTGTCACTTGACCATGGTTCAAAATTATGAGGTCCGTCACAACAAGCCCTCGTGTAGCTGAACAGTGCAACGTTAATATTCACTCACTCACACAGCTGTAAATCGGCTTATTTTTGTGGATGAAACGTCTCTATGAACGTCTTTCCACGTCTCTATGAACACGTGCACCCTTAAAATATTGCGAGGTCTTGTCTTTGGTCATTGCCCTGGAAACATTTGACAACGTGAGGACCCCTCCGCCCATGAACCAGATGTAACTCGAGAATAAAGAGGCCGATCTCTACCATCCCGAGACGCTAGAGAGCGCTAAGAGAGAAAGACTGTTTGAAAACTTCGCTGAGAGAATGGATGCAATCTCCTCCCTCACAAACAACAGAATTTGAACTCTAACGAACTAAGCAATCCTTTTAATAACTTCGATGTATTTTCTGTAATTAATAACTGTGGCGTAAATAAACAAAGTATTTAAATTAATAAATATGACGCTACCATTATTTTTCTCAAACGTCACACCGTCATAGTAACGTTTTTCAAGTGAAGTATACTTGGGGAAGTCTACTTCATGAACTCGTCTTCTCTGCTTACCGATGCATTTGTTTCAAATCTGAAAATGGTACTTTATTTAAAGAAAATACCCACCATATAAAAAAATCAAAACCAAAACACTTGAGTTTTGTACGAATGACACAAGACAAAAAGCAAGAACCTTAAAAATGCTACTAAACGCAATTGTAGAATGAAAACAAATCAATCGAAAATAGATTAAGAATAAAGAAAATACTGGAAACCATTTAAAAGATAATGGAGAAAACAACACATAAAACAACACTAAAAAACATTGAAAATAAAAAGTTAATCACATTAATAATTCAAGAGCCGTAAATATTCATTTTAGAAAGATTGGAAAACATAATAAAAACATCAAGCTCTTCAGAAAATGTTGCAAATTCTGTACAGCAAAAATTATCTATATAATTAAAAACTGATTTATTCTCAAATTATTTCTCAAACTTCTAGCTGGTACAGCAAAATCAGTATTGCTTAAGTGGGTTCTCTCATGTAATAAGTTCAAATAATAATAAAAAAAATTTTTTTTTTCATAAATTGCTTTTTAACCATGTCTGAAATACGGTGGTAGAGTGATTTTTTAAAATTCAAAGTCGTTGCAACGAAGCAGGTGTTAGAAGAGCAGCTGTTCGTAGCGCTAAGTTAAGATTTTCATTGTGTTTTAATCGGACTTGAAACTTTTAACGCGTTTTTCTCAAAACTGTGTTTTTCAACATCTGAAGAACGGTTTGACCGAAAGACTTCAAATTTATAGGGTAGACTCAGCACATATATACGCACCAAGCGGATTACGATCATTCCAAAATTCAAAATATTTATATTTTTTATAACAAAAACATAACAATAAAACCCCATGAAATTCGAAACTTTTTCTTCAGAGGTCTACCAAAAATCCAATTTTTGATATTTTAAATTGAGTATAGTCCATTATGTGCACTTAAGGTTATAGATTAAAACGCCGTTAATTTTTTTTTATTTCAGATAAGCCAATCAGCCGGAATCATAGAGGAAGTGAGCGTCCATTTTTTCGAGGAGGGTGTGTTCAGAGAGCTATAACTCACGTTCTATTGGATATTTTTGGCTAAACATTTATATACATACTCTTAAAATACATATATATATAAATGATGAAAAACTTACAAGTTCTTTCTTTTTACTGGTCGTCAAAAAAATTCCCTAAGAATGCTTAAAAAACAGGATGTCACATGGGTGAACCCCCTTAATATTTTGGTGGCGTGGCTACAGCGGACGTGGTTAGAGCGGACACATAACATTTCGTAGTCTGAGCGGACACATTTTTTCCCCATCTTAGAACAGATTCGATTATCGAATTACAAGGATAAATACATTTTTGCCCATCAAATTTAATTATTTGTATTAAATTTCTAAGATATCATAGTGCGAATACATTCTTAAAAAATAGCACTTATTAGTTAAAATACTGAAAGAAGAAATACAAAAAGTGTCTTTTAATTTGAAATCCAGAGAATTAGGCGATCCTGGAATAAAAAGGAAAAAAAGCATATGTAAAATTATGAAAGAATTGAAAACATGCTAAACGAATTCGAAACATCAAACAATTTAGAAAAATGTTTAAAATTTTCGTTTTGTAACTAGGTTGGACTAAATCCAATTTAAATGATATTTATGCCTTTATAATAAAGGTTAGTTATAGTATTTATTTACTTGTATTTATTTTTCTTTTATTTACTTGTATCTTGTACATATATATTTTACTTCTAATATTTATTTTTACTTACATTAAGGAAACCAATTAACTTTATGGCAATTGCACCTGTTCAAATATTTATTTGACTCTAAAATACAGTTTTCCACAAAATTAATGAAATTCGTTCATACCCTTCATTTATATTGTTACTTACTAATTATTTCTGAATATTTCGCTGAAAATTTTTCTATTACATTTCGCTATGTTTGAAAACATGCTAAACGAATTCAAACATCAAACAATTTAGAAAAATGTTTAAAATTTTCGTTTTGTAACTAGGTTGGACTAAATCCAATTTAAATGATATTTATCTTTATTAATTAGTTTGTATTTATTTACTTTATTTATTTTTTTTTATTTTTTATCTTTACTATATTTTTTTTTTTTTTTTACTTACATTAAAATTACTTTATGGCAATTGCACCTGTTCAAATATTTATTTGACTCTAAAATACAGTTTTCCACAAAATTAATGAAATTCGTTCATACCTTCATTTATATTGTTACTTACTAATTACTTCTGAATATTTCGCTGAAAATTTTTCTATTACATTTCGCTATGTTGCTAAAATGCATTCGCACTATATAATATCTTAATAATTTAATATAAATAATTAAGTTTGATTGTGGCAAAAATGTATTTGTCCTTGTAATTCGATAATCGAATCTGTTCTAAGATGAGGATAGAATGTGTCCGCTCTAACCACGTCCGCTGTAGCCACGCAACCAATATTTTAACACAGTCAGTCATACTATGATGATTTTAAAAAGCAGGATACCGGAAAATCCGGCGTATAACGTGCACTTTTAACACAAAAAACAAGATCGAAATTTACGGACGTGTGTTATACGCCGGATGTAAAAATGATAAATTTAAAAATAATGAAATGAACGTTAAAAGTATTAGACTTTACATAGATCGGAATACAATTAATTTAAAGGAAAAGACATACCTAATAAACTTAAATGGTCGTAGTCTTAGAAGTATACTTATTTTTCAAAAACCTGGTGTAATACCGCTAATAATCGACTTCGAAAAACATAAGAGCATTGCACACGTACATTGCAGGAAGGAAGTGTACATTATACGGCGTATATGCCTAAAAATTAGAAAATGCAACTTGAAAGTATAAATGCGCGTTATACACCCTATTTGACGGAACACATGAAGGAAATTCCGATTTTTTGTTCGTTTAATAATATCACGAATTCGAAAAAAATGTATGATACAAGTCATTTTGTTAAAAACGGAAACTAAAATTTTTGATGAGATTTTTTATGGGGAAAGAATTTTATTGTCTTTTCTTTCTTTGTCGTAAACTTGTCTTTATCTATTTTGAAGAACTTGTTGACTGTCTTAACATGGCCCAGAACCATCTATGTATTTGTTCAAAGAAGGGGAAAAAACGTCATTTAGTTTTTAAAGTACCAAAAAGTGACAACATAACGTGCTAAATAATGGAAAAAAATGTTTGCACAGAAGATTCTACTGGTGTTTATCTTTTTGAGCAGAATTACAAACAATTTCGTAATCAGTGCAATATATTTTTCATTTCATTGTATTTCCTTTTTCGTATCATTCATTTCTTATATCTTATTAAATTGCTATTTATTTATCGGTCTTATTAAATTACTTACGGTGATGCAATATATGTTTTAATCCTTTCTAAAATCATGTATTTTTAACAGATTTCTAAAGGCAATTTTTGTGTCCTTTTCTTAGCACTGTGACGATGTAGAAAAATTGATGATCAGTGTGAAATAAATTAATCCCCATGGGAATTTCCACTTTCTCTCATGACGCTAGCACGCCTGTCTGTCTGTACACGCGCGCGATTTGAGTGATTTTTGTAATTATGTCAATAAAATTTCTTTTTCCCGAAATTTGTCCCTCTTCTTTTCTTTTGTCAGGCAGGTTTCTTTCCCCTCCATTTAGCCCGGCGTTTCACAGGACTTTTTTTTGAATACATAGTAAATTGTCATGGAAATTCCCCTTCCCCTCACGCTATCAGCACTTCCTAATGTGTGTATGATTTCTATGTTAATGTCATTACAATTCCCTTTTTCGAAATTTCTTCCACTTATTTTATTGTCAGACTCGTCTCTTTTACCTCTCTATAGCGCGGCGTTACACGGGCTCTTTTTTAATGTAAAATTATTTTTCCTCTTCTACAATCCCCCCCCCCCCCAGAGATAAGATTTTTCTTCAAATTTCTAACAATGACTTATAAAAAAACAATACTGCTTTAATTAAAAAATTATAAATTTAAAGCAATGAAAAAGAAGCGACTCTGATGCTAAGAGTAAAACCAAAAAAACTTTCATTATTTTTTAACAATAGTTATTTTCTAAGTATCCAAAATAATAAAACAGATTTCATATTTTCATCAATCAATTGATCGTTACATATAGTTAGCTAAAAGTGACTCTAAAATGTATTTTTTATCCAAAATAATAGATGTACTTTTTTTTATGAACAAATAATTAAGTTGGCAATGAAATGATAAAAATTCTCCTTTTGTTTTGTCGGTCCCTATTTACACCTGACTCCCTTCTCACTTCGGCTTGCAGGTGGAATTCAGTTGTTGTTTTTCTCATAACCATCGGTTGCAGGCATGATGTCAGATGAAAGGATCCTGCAATATTTTAAGGGTGCAAGTGTGGCTATGAGCGGCGTAGTGTTATCTACATAGGAAAGCCGATCTTGCAGCTGCGAGAACTCTGATCTTACAGTACTCTGAAGTGAGAAGGAGAATGCAATATACGATTATAATCATGAAAGAAAATCTTTAGCTGAAGGGTTTCGAGGTAAAAGATGTTCACACATTCTCTAACTGCTCTGTAAAATGTAAAGATGCTTCCTAGCCACCGTTCTTTCTCGATCTCTCACCAGTCGAACACATTTGACATGTGATTGGATCCAGCTAATATGTCCAACCACCACAGCGTTCAGAAGCCGATATGTGTCAATTGGTTAACAGGGAAGGAAAAGCCATCCCTCAGATAGTCATTCGCACTCGCATTGGTTCTGTACCTAGACTTGTTGCTTTTTTCTTTTACTGTCCTCGTTTGTCCTTCATCCACTCAAATGACTTATTATGAGTGTCATTTCAAAATTATTGTTCGTTTTTCTATCTCTCTCTATCTCTGTTGAGTGTCTTCCATTTCTGATCCCTCTTGCTTGGTGTCGCATAGCGTACATTGATGAGCTGAAAGTTCATTGATTATGAAAGTTTACTGATTTTTAAATCTTAATTAAAATATTTCGTTCAAAATTTTGAATCCTATATAAATGTGGGGTTGTGGCACGGATTTCTAGGAGTATTATAATGATGACACTGGTGTTTATACTAAAACTAACGTTTAATGGGGAACATTGGTTACAGGACTACACACTAATGGGCGAACACAAAAGATAAAATGAACAACGTTTTGACAAACACTTCTTGCGCTTAACGACAGTAGTCAGTCCTTGAATTCCTCGTATGGTTCTTACACAAGAGTTCACAATGGTAACACTGTTCTTACGTAGTTCACGATGTTTATTAAATTCAGGGTGATGGATGAGTGCCCTTCACGTCACTCCCCTTCAAGCATTTGGACAGCTGGTCCCTTCTCGGTGTGACGTATGTGCGTCCCCCTTTGAGACATCTGGGACTTGCTTCCCACGTCCTGGTCAGTTTTTAGAAGAATGATGACCACACGTGCAAAAACACCCGCAGTCGCTAATATACTGCGACGGACGTGTCTTAATTAGCCCCTTCAACCTTTGACCCGAGGGGAAGCATTTCGCCACCACCGGATGTGGGGTGTGAAAGGGGACGTGCCGAGGTCGGTCAACCGCAGGGAGACCAGAAGAGGGCCGAGAGAGAAGAGAGTGGAGATAGCGAAAACTTCGCATGGAAGAGACACCAACAAGATCCCTCCCTCACAAAATTATTTTGGAACTCTAAAGTCATCTCATAGTGCAAAATTGTATATTAATGTAAATAATAGCTGTGACTTAATTAAACTAAATTATTATACTTCAAACACGCTACCATTATTGAATCAAACGTCACATCGTCCAGTTCCCAGTTGCTCTCCTTCCAGTAGCGTTGAATCTCCGACCTTCCTGTCGATTCTTTTCACGCTCGCTCGCTAATCCTTTCTCTTCCCTTGTTTGCTCGCGTCGCTAGCGCCCTCTAGAGTGCGGTCTATGTGGAAAATCCCACATAAATATCTGATTCACTCAGCAACTTTTGAAAACTATCTAAATAACTCATTCCTTATGCTTGTAAATTTTTTAATTAAAACTCAACAATCTTGCTAGAAAGCACAATATTTTCACATCGTTTATCAATATAGTCATTTTTCAAAAATTCAATGAAGATGTGATGGATGTCCCGTGACATCCATCAGTGTTTAAGTGTTAGAAGGAAAATCAGCCATAATCAAAACAAATATAATTTTATTGTTCTATCAATCAATTCAAATGACCTAGGATAGGAAATGCACTTGCATTAAAGTTTTGGAGCAAAAGCGAGGTAGACGAGATATTTAATTATGATTTGAATCTCTTACTTTTGGTATGTTTTGGTAATTTTCGTTCTAAATAATCGTAATCCGCTATTAACTATTCGACTTCTAGTCAATATGATTTTAATTCAAATATATTATTGACTAAATCGTCAATCTTAAATCTGAAGTAATTAATCGACGAGTCACTATCGATTAGCTTTTCACTGACTTCTATCATCTAACTCCTAACTTCTCTCCTCCTCGAAACTAAAAGTTAATGCTTAAATATACGACATGATATACATAAACCGCATCTTCTTCTTCGGGGGAAAGTTTTCAATTGAACAATATTTAAAAAGATGAGTTTTCCCCAAGAGGATTAGTAGGAGGCTCACGAATTGACCCGAAACAAAAAATAAAAATCGCTAGCAGAAATACTTCTTAGCGTATGGGGAAAAAGTGAAAAAGCTGAAAATTCGCTGAGGAGAGTTACACGCCACTTATATAACACATAAATTATATCTTTTATTAGTATATATTTTAGTAATCGTTATTGATGGGTATATCTATCTAATCAGGTTAAGCGTTTAAAGCATGTCAAATCTTATGATCGGTTCATTTAACGAGGAACTTTTTTTTCGCAGAGAATGATTTTACCTGGATTATTAAATGCATAATATGTTGATCTTTTATTTCAATTTTCAATATAAATTATTATGGTTTTAAATTCTTAACTTTTCATTTTTCTTAAAACTGTATAATAGTTTCAACAGCTGCAGAATGCCTGCTATTATTGCCTGAGTTATTTATAGTTAAAATTATGGATTTTTATGTAATCTGATTTTAATGCATGGAAGAAATATTTAATCAGATATATTCTTTTGTTCGTCTACTAACCTTACAAAATAAAACCAAATTATTCGAATGATTCTGCATTTTACCGAAGAAATTTTGTTTAACCTTAATTTTTAAGTACTCTATTTTATAACATCCTATTAGCTGGAGAATTTCATGTTTTATAAATTAACACAATTCCCTATTCTCAAACTAATTTTGTGATCATGAACAGCATGCAATGACGGAATTTTAGTTGTTTGAAGAGTATTCATTTTTCCATTTAAATTCGAACTAGATTAAAGTTTTAAGAATTTAACACATAATTTTAAAACATATCTTTCGTATTTTTTTTGTATTGAAAACTATTTTTCAACTGTAAAATTTCTCTAATCAAATCATAAATAATTGCACTCAGAATAATAAATAATTGTGATGTGGTGAACGCCGATTTAAAGCTATTTATCGAGCTTCGTAATTTATTTTTTATTTATCGTCTGTTCATATTTTTCAGTATTAAATTCGTTTCAAAATATATCGTTTGCTTTTTGCGCTTAGATATTTTTATAACTAGAATACAATATATCTAATTACTCGCACAGAGTTTCAAATTTAGTTCGCAGTTTCTTAGAACAGACAAAACGATTACACGAATACGATACCATTCAATGTTAATTTTTGCAAATTAGACCGGAACTAGCATCGTACGAAAATAAATTCATAGAATAAGATAATCCCTTATCCGGATATCAAAATGAAACAAAGTGATTCACTTTATGAACAAGTTGCAACCGGATTCATCCGGACTTTTGAAAATAAGCCAGTAATCGATACATCCAGTTCGAATTAAGGTTACGATTACAATAAGAACAACGAAAATTTCATTTCTGGCTGAACTTTAAAAAAAGTCGACTTTTATACCGGATGTTGATATTCCGCCAAAATCGGAAGTGGGCTCCTAACAGTAGCTTTTAGATAACTTTATGACCTTGGACATATTAGAACTCGACTTTCGGTTTAATTTGTCATGCAGCTGACTCAGAAATTTTTATTTGTTTTTCCGTTTATTTGGAATGTTTATGATAGGAATAAGTTACATTCGGAATAAATAACATTCTTTAGTGGCCGTCGCAGGATGTTTTCGCGTTCTTGTGTTATTTATTTATTTATTTTTTTGCGGATCTGGAAAGTAGTAAGTTTTCCTTATTAGTTCCAGTGAAAGTGTTTTCGTTGATGTGTCTGGACACATAAAAAAGAGAAGACATAATTGGAATTTCAAGCGGAATGTAAAAAATATATGAGTAGGAAAAATGTTATATTTTGTTGACCCTGATTGACTATTGTGATTCGATTAAAGTTTTCTTTAAAATGATTGCATGATGTGGGAAGATATTTTCTTAAAATTGTTTCTATTGGCCATTTATGCAAGAAGAAAACTAAATAAAATTTGCTTCTTCGATGCCAATTTCAGAAACAAATACCTCAAAAGATTGAAAAAACGAGAAGTTGTTTACATGTTACGGAAAGAGTTGAAAAATGAAATTAACGTTTTTTCTATTCTATGCTTTATTTTCAAAATATTGATACTTATTGTAAAATGTTTTTAAAAACGGTGGTAAATAACCGTATAACCGATGCATTGAAATGTTTTGCAAATTTTGTTTTTCCATTGATTTATTTTGGTATTTATTTTTTAAATCGTAATGTGTTCACATATAAGTGTGCTAAAATTCAAATTTAGACTTAAAATAGTATAAATGAAAAATTTAAGTGAGATATTGACGAAATTAATGATTATAAAAGTCTTGAAAAAAAAAATCAAATGAAGTTCGAACACAAGACCTAGTGTTTCTCGTTCATGTTGAAGATAGAAAATCGACTTACATTAGACGATTTTCAAACGAAAATATAAAGAAAAATATTAAATTTCGGAATACGTTCTCTATGGTGGAAAAACAAATTTTTGTCCGAAGACATACATATGTATTTTAAGATATGTAATTTTAGGGGAAAAAGGAGATTTAGAATACAAATCTATTTGAGCAAAAAAAGCCTGTATAATTGTTTTAATGCATACAAAAGTTTAAAAAAAATACATGAGATAAAAATAATAAATATGTAATCCTTCAAAATTATGTTGATGGAAAAGCCTAAAAAATTTCTCTGAAACATGAATATTTCTTAGAAAATCTTTTTTGATCTTATAAAAGTCCAGACAGCACCATTGATGTTTAAAAGAAAATGTTAATTTCTTTTTTGTATTTATATATAATGTATTGCAATATATGTATATTACAATTTGTATATGTCTAACTGCAATGCTGTCTGTAGGTGAAAGTCTGAGCTGCAAATATGAGAAAAAACTCGTCACTTTGTAAATGGGTTCTGTTCGGGTTCTTCTAATCCTCTTGGTGAAATTATTCTTTAACTGTGATTTTTGTTTAAAAACCGCTATCCGTAGGGATGACTTGATTTTATGCAAATGTAACCACTATTTAAATCTTGACGTTGGGTATGTGAGGTTAATGTTTAATCGTTGGAGATCGTTCATAGCGAAATCTAAAAATAAGGGAAGGTGAATAATTGTGCGACTGGGAGGTCGCGCATCATGAAATTAACATTCGTCGTAAAATCCACCGGGAATTGCGGAAGTAAATAACATTGGAACTGACCGAGCTATCGGGGTTCGAGAAGGATCATCACAAAGAGCTTCGACTGAAGCTAAGGGATTTTCAACTTTCTTATACATCAGATTTAGTGTTAAGTTTTCAGATTTCTCCCAGAGTAAAGATACAAAGCTTTTTTTTTTCATAAGGTGAAAGATATAGAATAAAAGTAACAATTTTTAAGATTGTCTGCTTCTTCCTTGAACCCTCTTACACCCATAATTTTCGGGCCGCGGCAACCTGACAGGCTCGAAATTACGAGGCCTCTCGCCAATAGCTCTCGTGTTGCTGTATAGTTCATTTGACGTCACTGGGCAATTGAATCGCGAAGCGATCTTCCATCCCAAACGGGAATACTTCTTTGGTGCCTGATAAAAGTGGAAGTCCTGAGTTGATAGGAAGCTACCGGATTGGCTGATCGGAAGTGGAAAGGGGAGTGGCTAAGTGGTGCTTCCAGACAAAGTTCAGATGGAGGAAAGTGAATCCTGGAGTTTTTGCTGTATACTGTGATGTTAATATAATTCTCTCTTATCTTCTTTATGCGGCAGGTATGCGCACGTCTCTTAGTTTACCCTTGTTTTCTGTTTGCTATCTACATTAAAATAAATATAAGCATTTAAACTTTTGAATTCTGCCATTACTGTTTTTCGGGACAATTCGAAACAAATTCGGGACCAAAGGAAGAGTTGTAAGAAAATCGGGACTTTCCTGGGAAATTCGGGACGTATAGTCACCTTAATCCCAGGCTGGGTAAGGTCGACTCAACCTTTTCATCCCACAGTGAGTCGATAAATTTGTCCCAAGCTTGTTTGGGAACTTATCACTGGGGGTTTCGTACCAGACTGGCCATTTGACCGGAACATCTTCTCATGCACCTCAGCGCCCAAGATCACGAAAACTGAGTTGGACACAGTAGGCCACAGTGGCCCTTATAGTCTGTTGCCCACTGAGTTTAGTTTATGGTCTCCTGACTAAAAATCAAACCAACTTTTTATTTAGAATATTTTTTTGTGCATTAAATTCATTACCTAAATAAATAATTGTTTTGCTTATGTTTCCTGTACTAATATTTATTTTAATTATCTGTTTTTCATGAGAGATATGTTACATGTATATTTTAATGCATTTGTGTTGATTTGGTAAGATACATTATTTTTATTTCTAATATTTTTCATTTGGAAAGTAGTATTTTTGTTTTAATTCTGATAAGAATGTAATTACCAGCTATAAGGTCTACTAATGAGTCTCGACTAATTTGCATAAGTGAAATTCGAACCGAAAGCGTAATTTTACGTCATTGTTTAATTGCTGGCACCTCTGTAAATGATGTTGTTGAAGCTTCATTAAACACGTCTGCTCTAAAATAGATTCAGATTTTTCCTTTGCAGACGAAAAATGTGAATCCTACTTAATCACTTATGTAGCAACTTAAGACCATTCAGCCCTGAAGTTTTCCTACGAGGGGGGGGGGGATGTCGTTGGAAAACCCGCTGCGATAGAAGATGTTGCTCCGAATTTTTGTCAAGGGAATATCATTTAGAGGGCATTCATTTTTCACTTTCGAAGTCGACGTTTTTAGATAATATTTTGTATATTTAAGAAAAGACATATTCCTTCATAGCTTGATAAATTAGTTGATCTTATGTATTTTTCGTAATAAAAAATTCGCTTACTTCGTAATTGATCTTGAATGAAGTACTTTGGTTTTTTTTTACTTGTGGCTCGGCATCCTTCTACGCACTCTATATCGGGGGTCTGCAACCTTTTAGCTGTGGCCTGCCAAACCAATCTACCCATATGGTGATTGGTTTGGCACGTAGTAGGGCATTTTTGAAACAATTCGATTCCTGCGATAATCATGCAGAGAGAGAATAGAGATCAATAATGTGAATTTACTGTGTTATAATGTATTAATTTTGCATCATTTAAATATATTTATTAACATAAAAATAATTAGCATAAAATAGAACTATTTCTTCAACAAAAATTTTAAAAAATTAAAAATTGTACAGATATTATATATTTTTAAACATATTTATTAAAATAAGAAATAGAAAACGTAAAATATAATTTTTCCCTTCATTACAGTTAAATAAAAAGATAAATAAAAAGTTTAATGCAAACCTAGTGCTTTCAACGCTCTTTCTTCATATTGCAGAATCAGGGGACTTCCAATTTGACACGATTTTGAGCATTCAGTTGTTGAACAATTTATTCGAGGACTCGAAATATTTTTCACGTGAGGAAAGAATATAAAAGAGAGTACATATCCAATTTTCTCTCTTCAAAAAATTTTATCTCTCCAGCAATGAAATTTAATACTTTACAAAAAAGCTGCAAATTTATCTTTAGATTTTTTTCGTACTTCCGTAAATGTTCATAATTCTGAAGATTTTGTAAAACAAGGTGCATTACAAATCTATCAACTTCCATCTGCTCAGAAATCGACAAATTTGTAAAGTAATGCAGAGTGCCACTGAGAATTGTACCGCGAGCCACATGTTGCCGACCCCTGCTCTATATATGTTCAATGGATCCCCTCCCATATTGGATTAAATGGTAACGAGATAGCCAACAGTTTGACCAAGTCTGCCACTGCTGATATCTTGCAGGCCAACGCTTGTCTACTTTTACTGAATTTTTCTCTATTATACAATGATGGAATTGAACACATTTTGGAGAGAACCGTCTGCTTTTTCTTGGTATTTTGGGAAAAAACCTCGCTGGGGTGTCACCGATTCAATATTCCAAGGAATCAGCAAATCAATGCTTTTTGAGTGGCCACATCAAGTCCCTTACGTATCAACAAGGTCGGAAAAGTCTTTCCGGAACGTCATTGGTGCAAGGCTCATCTCGCCTCTCCCGGTCATATCCTTCATAGCTTAAATTTTACTGTCGACCAAGTTTTAGGGAATCCTATTTTATTTTCAGATTTTTTAGTGATTTTCGGTTTTATGGAGAGGGTACAGCTAATCTACACCATCTTGAAAAGAAAACCAACAGCAACTCACGAGTTTCTGATCTTTACAGTATCCTAGTGATCATGGTCAGCGAATCATGAGTTCCATCTCTAGTTTCACTGATGCCTCGCCGTGCAAAGCGGGGACGCTGCTCGTTAAATTTGTCGAGGCTCGAACTTCCTCCCGTTGGTGAGGTATGGAAGATAGGAGAAGGAGGGGCCAGTTCAGTTGACACCTTCATCTCTTGACCATAGTTCAAAATGACGAGGTCAGTCACCAATAACCCTCTAGGTGCCTTAAGTGTGACGTTAACAAACCCTCACTCAAGTGTGTGAATGAGTGAAAATTAATGTCACACTGTTCAGTTACACGAGGGCTTTTGGCGACGAACCGCGTAATTTTGAACCATGGTCAAGTGACGCGGACGACATCTGAGCTGGCAGCCCCTCTTCTAACTTCCACACCAACAGGAGGACGTTTGAGCTCTCTACAAATTTAAATCGCACCCCAACATGGCAGGTCTTCTTTGGTACTGGGCTCGAACTCATGACACGCTAGCCATGATCCGATGCCTTGACCACTTGGCTACCGCGGCCAACCCTCACTCAAACCGACCTACAAGCATAGAAAATGTATTGCGCATGCCTGCGTGCCACCATCGTCATTCTAAAAACCAGACACTGTAATTTAATTTTTTGACTTGTCGCAGGCGGCTGTGTTTTTTGGAAATTTCTACAGTGAATCCACCCCCACCTCCGATTCGGTATTTCGATAACATTTGGTGACAACCGAGTAAGTTACTTAAAAAACGGACTGTGTCTCGTTCTGGACATTTCTATGTTTATCTGTCTAGTGTAATGTGCTTAATTGAAAGAAGTTTATATGTTTGGGTTTGAGTTGCCTCGCAAATTTCATGGATCTGATTGAATTATTATGTCGTTTTTCCTTACTCAACAAAGTCTGAATCTGATGAAATGCTGTTTCTCTGTTGCAATGAACTGCTGCATCTTTCAAATTTATCCAGACTGCGGCATGACTCTTAATCATTTTCTGATAAATATATATTGTAACGTTGTTTTTAAAAATCTGGTTTATTTTCAATATCGGATTCAAAAAATTTGTTACTATGGCTTAGAGTTTGTTGTTGCTGCTATCATCATACTTTTTGACAGCTTTTATCAAATATCTCATTTATATACTAACGTCGTCATTCTTTCTCTGTATTGCTGTGTCCGTATGACAATCAGTGGCGCATACAAGGGGGAGGGGGACTCTCCAAAGCCCTTGATATTTTTTTCGATTGATTATAATCCTTTGTAAAAAGTACGTAAAATGTCATAAAGTATTTGATATTAGTAATTACTTTTATTATTAATTAATGCTAATTATTTATTCAATTAATTTTTTACTGCTTTTTGTTCTCGAACATTGACAAAATCAAAAGAATATGTTGGGTGGTACATTGGGGTATGATACGAGTATGGTTGGCTTTCGACCTTGGACCCCCGTCCTCCCCTTGAAAAACTCCTGTCTGCGCCACTGATGACATTGGTTTATATTATTGATTATTTTCCCACCTTGCTGAAAGAGAAGTTTTGGCGCTTTCTGTTCTGTACTAATGAATATCTAACATTCTTGACTTGTTGATTTAACTCGGTCGTGCAACAGCCCATGAGGCCCAAGGTCAACTGTGCTGAACTCAGTATATGCGACCTTGGACCCTGAGGTGCATGAGTGGATGTTCCGGTCAGGTGGTCAGTCTGCCGCGAAACCCTCAGTGTTAAGTTCCCAAGCAAGCTTAATACTCATTGATTGACCCTCCGAAGGGATGAAAGGCTAAGTCGACCTTGTCCAGCCCGGGGTTCGAATCTCGGACCTCGGTGTGGAAACCCGATGCACTAACCACTCAGCCACTGGGCTTCTTGACTTGTTGTTACTTAATATTACTCTATAGAATTATGGTTTCTATGATGATCGTGGAATCCTAGAGGTCATGGTCACAGGCTCGTGGTGGAGGTGTCATGAATTCGAGCCTGGTGCCACTGAAGACCCACCGTGTAGAAGAGCCAATGCATGATCTGCCGAGGCTCAAAGTCCTCCCGTTGGAGGGTGTGAAAGTTCGAAAAAGGTTTGGCAGCTCAGATGACGTCCTCGCCACTTGATCCTTTCATTGGTTGTTGATAGCAAAAAAAAAAAAAAAAAAAAAAAAGGTGTTCTTAAAGGAACTATATTTGCTTTTATTTATAAACGTGTTTAAAAATTTACAGTTCAGTTCTAAACCTAAACATGCTAGTTGAAATGTAAGCTGCTATTTTGCCATTAGGTTATGATTAGTTAATTAGGCTTAAAGCTGCATTATCATATACATTAAACATAACAAAAATTTTCTAGATGCGAAAGTTTTGGCACCCAGGTCTTGAAATTTGGTAAGCGGATTCCTTTCATGGAGTAGAGAACCACAACAAACTAGGTTTTGTGAATTAACCCTCAAGGCTCATTTCGGGGGATTAAGGGGCGCAAGAGATAGGTATTCCCGTTTTTAAATTATTAGACCAATTTGGTTGAAAATTGGTAGGCATGTTTCTTTCACGGGATAGAGTTTCTCTAACAAAGAGTTATATTAAAATCGACCCCCAAGGGAGGGAGGGGGGTGCTAGGAGTCAAGGAGAGTTATAGAAAAAGTTCCTGCTTTTGAATTGTTAGACCCACATACTTGAAATTTGTTATGTTAAGCCTGTTTCTTTTGTTGAAAAAAGATCCACAAAGAATGGATTTTACGGAAACCTAATCCTGAGAGGGCCAGTGGGGGTTACTGGGGTATATTGACAAAAAAATTCCCGTTTTCGAACTTCAAGGACTATGATAATGAAGTTTGGTTTGCATTTTTCTTCTGTTGAATTGAAATCCGCTAAGAACATTTATTCTGGAGAACGACTCTCAACGGAATTTCGAAGGGTATATTGATAATAAAAATTCCGTTTTTCTCTATTAGATTTAGACTTGAAATAAGGCACGCATGTTTATTTTACGGAGTAGAGATCCACCGCGAAAATTGGTTTTGTTGAAATCTACTTGGTTGTTGGGTTAAGTAAGTTCAAAAGAATCATTCTACTTAAATTTTAAAGATTATTAGAAAATATTAATTGGAAGTTTTGTCCTTTTTATATCAAGACTGGTATAAGTATATTTTTCAATATAATCGAATTCTTTTAGTGCTAGAACTTAGATATCAATAATTTATTTCTCTCTCTCTAGCCACAATATATATAAAATTTTTAAAAGTTCGTATTTTTATATAGCTTATGCGTGTTAAGTATGCAAACACTTTATCAACATAAATAAATATTTCAGTTGAACACACAAAGAATTATTTACTCCTCTATAAATATTCACCCTCGAAAACATAACTTTCATTAGCCATAAAATAATCTTTACAATCCAAACAGCCGGCTATTGTTAGATCGGAACAATCCATAAAACACGGAATAAGAATTCAAAACTACGCTGCTTTTAAACAATCGTCTAACAGTTCTTGGTACAATGACTTATTAACCTGAAAAAAGTAGTATATATAACCCTGGTATCTACTTAAATAAGGTTAAATTAAATGCTAGAAACGTAACAAAATGACGTTTATTAAAACAACAATGCAGCTCTCATTAAGGACAGGAAAAGAAAATTTATAACCCACCTTATAAATTCCAGATTTTGCAGTTTCTTTTGGAACTTGTTTATAAATAGAATGGATCTCGGGGAATAATATCGTCTGCTGGAAATAATGAATTGCTGTAGCGTGAAATGGCAACAGTGATCTTTTGGAATTTTTACTTTCCATTGTATTCAAATAAGGAGGAAAGGTGTGTTATGGGTTTGGTTGGATGTACTTGATCGGCCGAGCGATTTGTTGTTGTGGAATTTGTATTTCTGGTGTAATCTGGTTGTGTTGAGTTACTATGCGATAAATAATGCTTTCTGAGTCAAAACAAGAGTTAAATATTTTTTGTTTTTCAAATATTTATAAATATTTAAAATAGATTTCAATGAATTATGTAATGTTTGTGTTTTTAACTCAATGAATTAACTTGGATTGTAAAAATGTATTTAATCTTTTTGAGGTGTAAAATGCTTCGGAAAAAATTAACAACTGTTTAAAAACTAATAATTTACAAAAAAGAAAAAAAGAAATTACAACAAAGCAATTTGGTTTAATGTCATATATTTGTAACGACAAATTTATATGTTTCGGCGTTTAGCTATTGACCTTGGCAAGAGAGAATTTATTTGAACCACCAACCAAAAGGGAACAGCCGGGCACGCTCAAATTTCTATTTTACCTTTAAATCACTACTGTTTATTCAAATTCTCCACCACCACCCCCTAATTGGTTTTACACTTGTTCTGAATTTTACATTTATAGCAATAGGCAGAAATGAGGGAAATACTTGTGCGGTTAAGAACTTCAGTTTTCAAATTTGGTAAACTATTTCATGTTAAATGAAGAGATTTAGCAACTTTTTAAATTTTTTTTCTGAAAACCACTTAGTTGTGGTAAATTTTAATTTTACTGTATTATAAAAGGAAGCAGTGAAACTGTATTACATATATGTTCCATTGTATATTTGAAATTTTAAAACAACTGATTAAATATATATATATATGCAATCTCATTCTTTCAATTTTTTAAAATTTTAATGTGCATTCTGTAACGACTGTCTTTTTTTTTTTCCGTTTTCTCTCTCTGTCTCCATTACATTTCCAAATCACAAACAAACAAACAAATAAATAAATCTTCAAAGTTTTAAATTTTAAAACTGCAGGTTTTCTGGTCTTTTATTTAATTATTTATTAAATATCTTTGAAATACTACATTGATCTGTGCATAATGTTGAAAAGTGTTTCTTATAAATTTTTAAAAATAAAGATAGAAAACCAATAAGAATTTTCGTGGAAATCTAACAATAAGCAAACTTATTTATGCAACACATGTAATTAATGTTAAATTACCCATTCTTTTAATAGATAATTAAAATTTACTCAATATTTAAGATAATAGTTCAAAACAAAAAATTTCTACAATTTTGGCAATAGATGCAATTAATTCTTGAAATAACTTGTATTGCATTACTCAAGAATATTATCGAGCAGACGATAATGTCGAAATCGAACGCAACGCAACGCGGAATTGACAGCTGTATAATTTATTTCTGTTTGAAATTTTATTCGATGAAATTAAAATTCTTCTCTCAGAAAAATAAATAAGCATATTAATTATCCACATCGATATTCTTGAATTTTGTTTTCAAAATTTACTTTTATATCTCTTATTGTATTGTACACTTCTATATATATCTTCATATCTTCAATTGAAATATATTTTTACTACTTGCATGCGTATAATAAAATCGCAAAATATTATTCGAATTTATTAAATTCTATTTTAAATGAACGACCACCAAAAAGATTATTATTTATTTATTAATTATTTTACCCTAATTTTTAAGAAAATTTCACATTGTCAGATAATAACAAAAAAAAAAAAAAAAGAATATTCGTCGAAAAATCAAGCATAGCTGTTACGTAGCTATCGAATCATAAAAGCTTCAAAACTTTATAGCTTTGAACTGTGAAAATCGAAATATAATAGGCGAGCAAACTTGTTTCTTTAATTAAGAAAAAAAAAAGCTTTTTTTATCCTAGCAACACGCTTTCGTTATCCACCAGTTAAATAATTTCTGTAACACGTGCATTTTAAACCATGAAATTGTAACCGGTTCTCGTTAAATCGTATTCATTACGCGGACATTCACTTTTGCCGTCTAGATAAAGATAAAGCCGTCCCCCCACCTCTCCTTAACTTTGAAGGAAGATGTAACAATCAGTATCCCCCCCCCCATCGTTCAAACAACACTTTGGATGGGGGGGGGGGAATGATTTGAAATCTCGCATAATTAAAAGTTATCAGAAAGCGGTGAACTTCTCAAAACATCGGCACTACTTTTACGCTGATAATATTTAACAAGTATGCCGATTAAATTAAAAACTTTTTATTATTTATTTATTCGATACCTACTCTTTTTATTGAATAGTTTTATTGCGATATTAGTTTCTATTCGTTTTGAAATATTTGATTCTTTAAAACGATAATAATCGTTTAAAAAAAATACTTCGGTAAATCATAGATACTGTTGTGTGTGTATGTTACCGTTAAAGTGTACAATTCAGTTATTTCATAGAATAAATAGGTATTTCATGAAATAACTAGACAAGAGTCATTTAAATTACGCAATAGATGAAAAATTTCATACTTTTCCTAGTTATTATATGAAATAACTAAAGACAGATCGTTAAAGAGAGTGAAAAATAAACAATTTCAAAGTTATTTAATATATTAATTGATCATGAATAGCTGAAATCTCTCGAAAAATACATTTTATCCCTATTGGGAACGATTAATTGATAAAAAATAAGGAAAAACAGATATAATTTATTATTGCTCATATTGCTAACATTGAACAGAAAGGAAGAGAAAAGAATATGTTGCACACACAGAAATAGTAATATTTAAACAATATTTAAAAAAAAAAAATACACGCTGGTAAGAAAAACAATTGCTTTATAAAAACATTGTAAACTTTTTGAAACAAAATTGTAAAAGAATATTGATTTAAATTTTATGAAAACCTTCATTTTACTTTTCGTTATTTATAAGTGCTGTGATGGCACTTTGGATTGGGGTTCAAAATTATAGAACTAGTTCAAAGAACTTTCGTGGGTCGTATTTCATACTTTAACGATCAAGTGATCGTTATTCTATAGAATACCTAGTTAAATCGTAGTATTCAATAATTTTATCCACTTTAACTGACTTGTCTAGTTGTTTCATAAAATACCTAGTTGTTCTATGAAATAACAGATTTCACACTTTAACGGTAACAGTATATAGATATTGATGTCTTGAAACTCTTATACACTGTTTTTAATTCTTCTCTCTATATATACGGTGTTACCCACACAGCGTTGTACTGAAACCGTGTTATACTCAACTTTTCTTTCTTTATTTAAATTATTATTGTATTTATTAAATCAATTATGTATGTACATAGTGTAAATCAGTGCAATATGTTCCGAGCTGTATCGAAATCAAGTCTTTAAGGTGTAAAATTCATGATAGCTGAAATTTCATTCCAATAAGACAAACAAATGAAAAGTAAGTTGATCAAAAATAAGAAATTATGAAATATAAAAATTAAAAATACAACAAAAATACATTAAAAAATAATTATTGTCATTACCAAATGATTAGGATTACAAAATTAGTTTTCATCATCACTCTCATCAGAAATTACAGTTAATCTGTTTTTTTTCTCTCAAAGTTGGTTGAAATTCCTCTTCACTTATTATATCTCCATCATAACAAAAATTATGTGATGTAGTTCCAATCCCCTGTAATTGTTCCTATCTTGTTTGTCTACAATATTTTCATTTGAAAAAACTACTTTTAGAACAATTTGCCAAATACTTCTATTTCTTTAGAATAAATTCGTTAAATTAAAATCCCTAGTGTTCTAAATCATACTTCGTACTCGTTTGAATCTCGAAGATTTTTTTAAAACTATGCCCTTTTTTAAAGTGAAAGTGCAGATTTTAATTTATTTTAATTGATAGGAATACTCTAAAAAACAGGTAGCATTGTTTTATAACAAAATCATTCTGTAGATACAAAATCTGTATGGAGATAATATTAACGTTTCCTATACTAAAAATGACATTAATTACGTTAAAAGATGCTGAAATAAAAAACTAAATGCATACAAATTACGCAAGGCTTGCTATAGCACGCAAAGTGTTATCAGATAAAGGACTATTTATCTATAGTTCATCCAACATTCGTTGCCGTTTTGAAATTTTATCGGTACTTCCGCCGGCTCAAGCTATTTTGTCGCCAAAATTGGTACAACCGATGCCATACGGAATATTTCAGCTGGTAAACTTTTACCACCACATTTTCAAAACAAGTCGTGATCTTATCAATGTGACGTCTTTTTCATAATACATCAAAAATGGATGAAAAACTAATCAGAACTAATTTTTTTGATTATTATTATTTTTTGTATGTTGTGTGTTGTCAATAAAGTCAACTTGGCGAAATTTACGCCAGCGAAACGAAAAAGTATCATCGTATCAAATTAAAGGCCTATTTGACAATATGATTGAACAAGTAATGACTGTCACAACTGCATTGAAAAGAATTGAAAGAATTACTAAACTCATTAAAAAGAATTAAATAATGAAAGAGAAAAGCAATTGTATAATACACTTAACTGTAGCAATCATTTTTCTTCTGAATATGCATACATATTTCTTAAATAACAATGTCTGACGAATTCAATCCATCAGAGAGGGCAATGACTCGTGTGACTATTGTTTAGAAACAATAACGGATTTATGAATAATGTTTCATCGTCCCCGAAAACCAAAAGTGTTTCTTTAATGCACCGATTAAATGTATTGTGTTTCAATTTAGCGAAGAGATAATTTAATAAACAATTATTAAATTCACGGATCTAATAATTTATGAGACAGTATGAAAGCACAGATTAAAAATTATAGCCACTTATACACATGCTGTCTACAAGAAGATCAATTCTTTTTTTGATATCTATATTCATTTTAAAACCAATCATTACAAATTTGGATGGTAAAAATTTAATGAGAAAAAAACTCGAAATGTAACAGAATATTGATAACGATTTGATGAATTAAAGAGTAAAACACACATTAGCTAAAATTAAAATAAAACATACGATGTAGTTTTTATTATTTAAAAAGTGTTTCGAAAATTTTTTGTTTGGGAAGTCATTTTTCAATTAAAACAAAATCCTTTTCAACTCGAAATAATTTTCCTCAGAATTCTATAACACAAAACATTGACTAAAAATCTAATGGTGCTGCCATCTAGTGTAATTCAAACAGACTATGCGCTAAATAAATGTATTGGTAATTTTCTTTTTTAAAACACTTAAATAGAATATCGGGTGATCGGAAAAAGTTCATGACCCTGTGAGAAAAAACTTTAAAAATGAGGTTCATTATAATTTTAAGAGTTTCATAAACAAAAAATAAAATAATTTGGAGGTTTATTTCATACAGCAGTTTTCATTCATAACTTATTCACAGCATAATATTGTTATCAAAATGAAAAGAATAAAGAAATAAAATAAAATATTTGTTTTTAATACAATTTTAAATAAAGTTTTATATTTTATTTATGGACTCTCTGTCTGCAGTGAGTGATGCATGCCACTAAATGAATCACTCTTTCGTGGTGCCATCTGTAAACTAAAATAACCATTAATTTTATAATCGTTAATTTCTAATATCTTTTTATACTAATGTGAATAAGAATTTTTTGATGAAAATGTCTCAGATTATAAAAATTCTTTCTTGGAATTTTCGAAGAAGCACACGCTCGAACTTCTATATGGTTTACATTCGTTAGAATTTTGGAAAGATATTGTATGAATCAAATTATAAATTGTATTTATTATTAAGAATTCCATTTAAGTTTTCTTCATTTCTATTTTTTAGATTGCAGTTTTTTTCGAAAGATAGCTAATGTTTTCGTAAAGTGTTGAAAGTTATATTACGAATGTAATCTGATAATAATTTCATTTTAATATTTCTTTTTAGATATATCTACCAAAAGCCAGGACCATTTTAAAGTGTAGGCTTTTCGTAGAATGTGCTACGTAATACCAGTGCTTCCCGGAGTAAGTAAAGATTTTTCTTCAATTAATAAAATTCGCGTTGTGGAATAGATTGTAGAAGCACATAATTCTAAAAATTAAATTTAAAACAAAAAAAAACGTGTTCTTTATACAATTACTTTGCATTTCAGAGCAAAAAAAAAAAAATCGTTTTTTATAGGAAAAAGAAATATATAAATATATACTTTCACTGAAGAACTGAAAGAAAATCTACATATACAAGGGGGGGGGGGAGAAAGGATTGAAAGATTTCTTTTTTCCCAGATTTTTCTACTCTACAGGATTGCTATGAGTAAGATAAAAAGTTGTTCACATAAGTAACTGAATGGTGTACTGAAAGAAATTCATGTAAATCATTATTTAAGATGTATTTTTTTTTTATTTTCTTAAGAATGAATAACTTTTTATTTTTTCCAGTCAAATGCTAAAGAAAATTCTTTTTCAGAAATCCTATGCATCTCATACCTTTATTTTTTTATTTATTTTTATTTCTAAGCTTATAGATTTTATTTTCGGAATCATATGTTTTATTTTTTAATTTGTTTTTGATTTTAGAAAACAAAAAAAGTTTACAGGTATGAAAATTTATGGATGTTTCAATGCAAGAAAGATTTCTTGGAACACACAATTTCTTTCATTGTTCGTAAAAGCAAAACACAGTAATACTTCGAACTTTCGTGATAGGTGAGACGGAGTGATAACCGCATAAGTCGAATTCGCTAAGTCGTCGTATACTTTCGATGAATAAATATGTATAAATTATTTTTTGTTGGGGCCAGATACGAAAGAAAACAATAATTTAGAAAAAAAAGTTATGTGGATGTAGAAAGTTTCGTAACAAAGTAGTCTGCCTGCTGAAAGACTTTTTTTTCTTCCCGCAAAATTTCTTCTCGTATCATGCTAATAACTTTTTTATTTACTGTATTTTTTTGAAAAAATACTCTTTGTTGAAGTCTATATTCTCTAAAATTTGTGACCCTTTTTTAATTAAACTGAGGCCTTCTTTCTAATTCCCTACCGTCATCCTATCTTCTGCTTGAACTGGCTCTAAAGACTCAAGTTCAAGTCAATAACTTTAATGTCTTCAGCATTTCAATGAACTCATCAAATGTGAGCTCCTGGCTGTGGAAATCCAGAATTTCTTGAACGCCATCACTGTCCTAAATATACTTACTTTGGCAGGATCGACTTCTTCAATAACATTACCAAGTTCATCAGTTTTACCAACT
This sequence comes from Trichonephila clavata, assembly GCA_019973975.1. Lineage (NCBI taxonomy): Eukaryota > Metazoa > Arthropoda > Arachnida > Araneae > Nephilidae > Trichonephila > Trichonephila clavata. The sequence continues at coordinate 16,092 of BMAO01018242.1, read as the reverse complement.
TTTTTTTCTCTCGCACAAAAGACGAATAGATGAGATTTGAAAATTGCTTAACTCCGGGTTCGCGTAAGTTGGGGTAGTGTAAGTTGAGGTATTACTGTATTTATAAAATTCTCAAATTAGATTTTAAACATTAAGTAGTCAAGAAATGTTAACTTAAAGCTAAGTGCTAAAGCACGCAATAAATTTTTAATAGTTTGATTGTTTACTTGCTAGTGAAATGATCATGGTATCATACAAAATGTGACACACGCACGCACGCACGCACGAGCACACACACAAAGCGCAACAAAGTGTGTAATTTGAAAAAAAAAAGAGAGGAGATGGCAAAAACTGTTTTTGGTAACTCCCACGCACCTCCTCTTTCCATGTGTCCAGTTTCGCCTCAACCAATCACGCCAGTTGGGAGTACTGCGTCATTGAGTGAACACGTACAACTGCGTTCTGCCTGAAAAATGTAGAATCAACATCAAATTTCTTCTGAAAGTATCAGCTATGAAAACATTTCGAAAATTAACTAAAATTTATGGAGATTAAACTTTGTTTTGTGCACATGTGTTTGAATGGCATAAGTGGTTTTACGGGGGAATTGACAGTGTGGAAGATGATGAACCTGCTGGTGTCCAAGGTCAGCGATTACACACCAAAACATTGCCAAAATTCGTGATATGAGTGGTTCCCACTCACATCAGTAGTCAGACTGTTAATCCACACTACTTCATCGAAGTACTAAAAAGATTTCGTGAAAAAATTGGGGGGAAAAAGGCCAGAATTGAGGAGTGATGGATGGCTGGTTGCCTCAAGAAAGTGCACCCGCTCACATGGACCTATCTGTCAAGCAGTTTCTGACAAGCAAAAATAATACTGTGATGAGACATCCTTCTTATACACCTGATTGGGTCTTATCTGACTTTATTTTATTTCTTATTGTTAAATATTACTTAAATGGAAGCCATTTTACCTCGGTCAAATAAGTTCAATCAAAAACGGAGAATCTGAAGGGTCTTCGGAAAACCTCGTTCCTGAACTATTACCAGCTATGGCAGCACCGAAGGCACAAGTATGTGAATGTTGAAAGGAACTACTTTGTAAGTGATAATGTCACGGAGAACTAATTCTGTAGGTACAATGATTTATTGGACCAGTCTCGTTCTCGTTTTTTTGTGTCACACCTCGCATGTCAATGGGCATTTTATCTACTCGATAGTTACGCTCGACAAAAAAGCCCATGAATCGATTTCGATGATATTTTGACTAAACCATCGATAGTCAACTCTCTTATGTGTCTTCTACTCTCCACCGGATTCAAATACGCTTGAGTAAATAATTGTTACGTGCGTGGTGTGCTTTAGCAGTTGGGGAGGGAGGCAGTCACGGAAGAACACTTTTGAAAAGTCAAGGGTTATTAATAACATATAAACAATTTATCTACAGAATTGACCAAAATCATGAGCAAGTTTGGACCAGAGCTTCAAACCGGAACTGAACCGAAAACCGGGAAAAAACTTTTATTTTTATCGGAACTGATCGGAAAAAAAGTATCGATTTGTTTCGGTTTGATATATTTTCAGTCATTTTGTAACTTATCAATACTTTCAAATTTATCCATATAACTATCAGCATTACATGCACACTGCTTCTCGATTTCCTGTTTTGACGTTCATTAGTACGTTTTCATGTACGTTTAAACGTATACTCAGTACGTTTTTATTTCAGTTTTGCATGAAACTACTAGTTGAATGAACTAGAAGTATAGATGATTGTTTAAGAAAAATATCAGTATGAGTTATATTTTTCGCATCTTAGCTAGCAATCATCCACCGATGTTTGTATAGACTGTTCAGAAAGACAAACCAGATTCATGAATTTAGTTATCAAATGCGATTTTGATAATGGATAACAATGCCAAGGCTCGCTGTTATCTGCCCACCGCTCGTATCGTACATGCTGGTTAATTGTATCAATTCACACAGTGTTCCAATAAAAAAAGAATAAAATCTTCTAAATTTTGATAGAATTACATTTTTTAAATAAAAGTATATATTTTAGTACTGATATGAATATACGTAAATAAAAATATCCATTCGGAACTGAACCGAAAACCGTTATTTTGGTCGGAAGGAAAACCGGAACTGAACCACTATGCTTTTTTTAGTTGAACCGGTACAAAAACTGAACGAAAAAAAATTACGGTTCGAAGCCGTGGTTTGGACATTATGCATTTGAAATTTTGAATACTTTAAGAAAACACTACAAGTGTGTATATCTAAATTATAGTTCTCTCTATGTTTTTCATCCAGGATCATCTTTGTTGTTAATTTACGGATTGCAGTTTCTATTTTGTGACTATATTTTCTGTAAGGTTTACATTTTGTAATTTAATGCAATTTATGTGATACAAGTGAAGTAACTTTAAAGTACATATGCATATTTTAGTAACTTATATGTGATTCAGCTTACATAACTATATTCTGATTTATGATTAAAAATGACATTTTTGGAAAATCTCCATCATACAGAGAGCTTTTCAGAGCAGTAGAGATTTGACTAACTCTATCGTTAATGTTTTCCAAAATCTTTTCACAATACTCACAACTGGATTTTTACAAAAATTGCTTTATATTATTGGGATCAAATTTTTAAGTAAAAAATATAGATATGCTTGCGCATGCGTAGTAAAAAAATTAAATTTTCTTTAAATACTGAATATTATTTTTAAAAATTTTATTGTTTCTCTTGTGCGGTGTCAATATTTCTATATGTCCGTATGGTCCTTGCTTAAATTTTAAACATGCTTGCGATTGTAGTGCCTTTCTATGCAACAAATAGCTCTTTGGTTTTTGCATTGAGAAGCTCATGGAACATTGGACATCAATCAGAGAAAAGAAGAGTGTTTTAAATTTTGAATGATAGCAAAATTGTGTTTACCAAAATTATGTATATACATATACTAGCTGGTACACCCATTCTTCGCACGGTTGAATTGAAAAATTAAACAATACAGGCTGAAGGATAAAGAAGTTTTTAATGAGTTCATTTTACGTGAATTGCAAATTAAACAAAAAAAAAAAACTTTTTGCATATCTCAGCTGAACAAAAAAACCATATTTGTTAAATTTTAAGTCTGACGGTCTAATAGCTAATAAAAAAAGATTTTTTTTTATTTATAACGCCCTGTGTCTCTTTTGTGGATCGATTTTTGAAAACAGTTTCCTAAGCTAATCACTGCTCAGCAAATGTAGCACATTGTTACAAATTTTGTGTAATGAACGCTTAAAATAGTGTAAATAATTTATACCTGGATGTGTAATACGTTAATATTAATTTCTGTTGTATTTATTTTATGTTAAAATTATGATATTCGCAAGCATTCAATGGAAATATAGCGAAATGTTGGCGATAGAGCCAAGTTGGTACCATTTTTGGCGACCCCGTTGGCAACTTGGCGATGATTGAACGGTGCAGAAGTTGCTTTGCTGTAGCGCCAGTTGTTGCAGCGCTGCAACAAAGAAGGAAGCACAAAAACCTTCTCCACAAAAATTACACTTCTCCACAAAAAATACATACACATGCCAATTTTCGTAGTGATTGTTTGAACGTTGTTGGAGTGGAGCGATTTCATTTCTACGAACATACATTTATATATATATAGATATGAAATGTCCTGACCGAGTGGTATAATTTCGTGTAATTAATTAGTGATCATTTAGTCAGGAATGGAAGTGCATGTAGAGGATGTTCGATTGATGAGGCATCCTTCTCTTTGATGGTAATCCAATTTATTGCACATTTAAAAGCACATACAAACACAAATATGGACGATACTTAATTACGTCACAAACACTAAGTACAAGCGACATGGAACAATAAAGAACACAAAAGCAGAACTAGCTGCGTGCGTTTTATATGACGAGGATAAGAAGCGGTGAAATTTCCAAAGAATCGGGCTTTTATATTATGAAACACAGACCGGAAGTTCCAAAATTCACATGACTTCCATGGACGTATCTTATTATCGGTAGAAAGATATTATCGTATACAAGGTTATTGCATAACAAATAATTAAAAAAAATAGGCTGGTAAGTTAACAGTTAATTCTTTCCGCGGGAGTCCTGGTGGGTAAAGACTGTTACAAATTAAAAACCTTTTAAGATGAATTTAATGGATTAATCTGGAATTTTTTGAATCAACAATGTACAAAATTGATTACTTTAACTTATTGAAGTAAAATATAAGGGCAAATGCCAAGAAACTTACGTTGAGTCAAGATTTTTACTTTCACCAGGACGAAAGAACCAAGCAAATGGCTCACATTGTGAAGCCATGACTGTTCTACCTTGTCCCAAACCAATTTTGTAAGCCCTCCTAGTCCCCAGACCTAAGCACAATACAGCATTTGTGAGATTCACTCGAGTGAATAATCAGGGAGAACTTAATAACATCCAAAGAAATGCTCAAATCTGTCATAGTAGAAGAATGGACGGTTTTTAATTATATGCGTTACTAATTAAATGTGTCATAACCCGGAGGTTGCAGGTGCAAGAGGATTTGGAGAAGAAGTAGATATGATTTTAAAAATAGTTACTTTTATTTTAGATCTAACACTTTATGAACAATTTAAAACTTATTCCTTAAATTTGGGAGCAATCTTAAATCCAAATACTTAATCGAACTAATGAGGTAATTCAAAAAGACTTATCTGTGCTCGTAGCTCCTTAGACAGCTCCTTCTCGAACAACGACAGTTTGGTACAAATCCACCTCTATTTCTTTCCCCTTGTAAAGACTTGAATCAGCTTATCAAAGCATGTTTATTAAAGTGAGACATACTTGAATGCTTTTTACAATTGTTCCGCAATGGGGTACACAGTTTAAAAGTATCTTTCACTGTAAAGTTCAGCTCGTCTAAAGCATACTCATTATCATGAGAATCTTGTGAAGTCTTACCCGACATCTTTTTATCTGCAATAGGGACCACAGTCCTTTTAGCTTTCGCTTTCCAATTTCAATCATGGGTGCAAGCTCAGTTCACTCTCCACTTCTTCGCTAGTCTGTGAGGCTTGTAACGGTTCTCTCCGCAAATTCTCGCACCGTGCTTTTTAAAGCCTAGGTTTTCCTGGTCCCTTCTTCAGCTCTACTTTCATCCCTTGTCCGTCGGCTCCTCAAAGCGTAGGATCCTTTCCGGCGCATAATGTGGAGCTCTCCTTCCCAGACACGCTGTCGTCCGAGATGCGTGGGAAACAGAAATCCACCCAGGCCTGAGGATATGTCTGCTGTCGGACTCTAAGGGATGGTCGGGGGAACAGGGGTCAGAATTCTTGACCACCCATTAGGCCACTTTTCCCCAGCAATTAGGGTACATCATATCCTACTCCAGGTAGATGTAAAAATGACACAATTGATTTCAGCCCGCACTACTTCCTAGTCACAAATCACTTTCTACTATTCCAAGATTTCATGATTAACCTCATACACCCCAATGCCAGGGTTTAAATAACATACATAAGCACAAAATCAAGTCATCAATATGGAAAGTGGTTTTTAATCTAAAATCACATTTAAAGAATAGTTTCCCTAAAAGAATTAGTTGAAATTCCTCGGATAGAACCCCCGTCACAGATAGATATACTTTTCTTACAGATATTTTACGCAGTTTATTAGACTCGATTATATGTCCCCGTCACGTGATTTTGTTTCCTTTAACGACTCGTTGTATAACTCCAATGCTATTTAAGCAAAAATCAAACAAATCGATTTGATTTTACATAGCAGCTTAGTGTTGTAACCCGGAGGAAAATGAATAGATTGCAACGAAGCATATGTAGATTTTTATTTCCTAATTCATATATTTCCCCCTTATACAATGAGATTCGAAATAGGATTGTTTATACAATCTTAACTTATCCCCTTATACAATGAGACCCCTTATAATTTTTTTTTTTTTTTTAGTTATCCAGCTACGTAACCTGTGTAAAGCTAATTAATTTTTTTTCTCAGGGAAATAAAATAATATATTGAAATATATTCTTTTGACGTCCAAATCATTCTCATTTGCGTTCAGTTTGAAATAAAAACAATTATCAGCAAAAATATTAGAATAGGAAACTCATTTCTTTTCAATCGAAAAAAAAAAAGAAACATATGTTTCTTTTTAGAAACCGATAATTAGTTTGATTTTTTTTTTAAAGATTCCCCTCATTTAAAAAAAACTGGGGGAAAAAATCCTCCAAATTAATTTGAAATAAAGTTTCTTTTTTTCTCTTTTTCGAAACACTTACGCGTCCAATTTCTTTGATTTGCAAAATCTCAAAATGTCAATTATCAGATATTTTTTCCGTCGCCATTTGAATAATCAAGCTAAAAATCGGACGAGGAATTAAAATACAATAATAAGTCTCTTTTTGTGTCGTTCCGTTTAAGATGACGCAATCAAATTAATGAGGTAGAAAAAAAATATTTAAAAAAAAATGCAAGTAAGAAAATCTGCCGGATTGGTAGATGTTAGTATCGCTAATAATTCGCACAATCGTTTCTTTTTATACTTGTTGCTAGTAGAAACGACGAAATAGAATTCTAGTAATTATTTTTTTAACGTTTTTTTCCCTTTGGCATCAGAACAGGAGATGTCGCCGCAATGAATATCGATTCCGTTGCCATTTTGTACTAATAAAAAATGAATGTGAAAAGAAATAAAGAGAAGGGGGAAAAAAACGAAAAGAGAAGGAAAGAAAAATAGCGAAAAAGAATTTTGGATAATTTAGAGGACAAAATTTTCTTCGCCGTGAATTGTCTTTAAAAGAAAAAATAAAGAAATGGAACACTAAACGGTGTCTTCAAGAAGGAAAAGGAAATAGAGTATTTCCTCTTCAGTTAACTTCCGTTTTTGAAATAAAAAAAAATTCTTTTAAGTGTTTTTAAGAAGAAGCACTAACCCATGACATAAATATTCGAACACAATTTAACAACTTTCTGCATTCATTTTTACCGCAGAAAACAATATGCCATCTTTTAGAAACATTAAACATTAAAGTTTTTATCAGCACATTTAATTTTCAATAATAATTTTTGCATTACCTGAAAAAAATGTTTCCGAGGTATTTTGTATTTTAAATTATTAAAAGAAAATGCTTTTAAAAATAAAGGGAGCTTTAATTCCCATGCGATTTACTGTTTCGTACTGTATTTTTGAATTAGACTTGTGAGCGCGTTCTATTTGAAGTCACTCCTTCATTCTCCTGCCAACCTAAGGGTGGGAAGGGGGAGGGAAGCATCACCCGAAACTTCCATAATAATTATTATTTTATTACTATTCAAGCACACTAATCAACCAGAAGTGGAACTACAAGAGGAGACCCTAGGAGTGATATAAAGAGAGCAATCTACAATAAGTAAACAAGCGCTAGTAATCTGCATAGTTTAATCTAATCTACTCTATCTTGGATTATTAATTCTCAATCCACTAATTTATTATAATGGCAAACTCCTTCCTTAAATCACGTTGTTATAATAAAATAAATCTCACCTGCGTATCACTGCAACAGTTCCTCTGCTCCTTCTATATTACGTTTACAAAACCTTATTTTTTTGACTTTATATAGTTAAACTAATCTACATATCAAGGTTTCTTTTTGAGGGATGGCTGTGAATTACCCCGAAAGCTAGCCCCAAAGTTTCCCCAAGAGGATTATTCAGAAGGTCGCGTATAGATCCGTGTCACAGACTTTTATTCATATGTATCATGACATAGTTCTGATGGTCATCCTCTCACGTCCATCAGAGTTTGGGTTAAAATGTTAGAATAAAGATCAGTCATAAATCGGAACAAACCTATTCTATGAACTAATTCTTACAACCTAGGGTAGGAAATGCACCTTTTATTAAGTCTAGGAGTAAAAGCACGATTAAGAGATATTTAATTATGATTTAAATCACTTACTCTTGGAACGTTTTGGTAATATACGTTGTGATGGATCTATACGCGACTCTACTAATTCCTTGGGGATTCTTCTGGGGAAAAAATAATTATTTCAACCAACTTTCGCCGAGTAAGAAAGCGTGATTATGCAAATGAAGTATATTATGTAAATTCTGTTTTCGCGAGTTTGAAGGGTTGGCAAGTGAGTTAGCAAGTTAGCTGGCGAGTTAGTTGAAAAGTGAAGATTAAGTGCAATTGGAGTTTATCAATGAAAGTTGACTGAGAGAGGATTACTCGATGAGGATAAAATCCAGATAAAGATCGCCTTCAAGGATCAAGGGGAGGAATCATCTTCATAAAAGTACAGGTATCATTATCCTTATATAAATAGAAGTTAGCTTATTAGTGTGCGACGTAGTTTATATTGAGCGTGTTTAAGCTATCGTGGAATCAGTTGAGGGTTCGTATTATTATCCCCAGGCTCTTGAGTCTCACCTCCGCGCTTTACTATCTGATCAGTTATCTTAATTAGATTGTTATTGTGTCTGGTTGATATTTTGGTATCAATAAAGTAATTAGAGTGAAACATGTCTAGTGATTATTCAGTTTTTCCCTCACACCTAGACGGGTCTGCGGGTAGACAAGGGGGATCAGATGGAAGCAGGAACCGTCCGGCATTACAATGTACTGAATAATCGTAATTCCGTTCTCAACTATTCGACTTATAGTCGATATTAATCTAATCCTACTTATTGACTAAATCGTATGTTAAGATTTTTAAATTATTCAACAATTAGTTGTCGAGCAACTCTCGACTAGCTCACAGCTACTTTCTACTAATCGCTAACTCCTAACCACTAACTACTTCGTACCTAAAAGTTAATGCATTAGTATATATTATCCTTCGTTAACATAAACCATGGCTTCTTCTTCGGGAGAAAGTTTTCAATAGAACAATATTTAAAAGAAATAGTTTTTCCCAAGAGGATTAGTAGGAGGCTCGCGAATAGACCCGTTACATAGTCACATTTAGAATTTTAAGAATAACAATCAATGGTTCGGAACCGTGATTTTGAAAAAGCATATAATAAATTATTTTTTGATTTTTATTGTCTATTGGATTAGAATATACATATAAAATTGTTTTAAGAATATTTTTACCAGAAAAATTATTTACATGTAATTTTTTGGCAATAAATAAATATTGACATATTTTCAAAACATTATACTTTTACTAAAAACCCTTAAATAATAATAATATTTTGCCTATGTATAGCTAATACTTCTATACAGAGCCTGAACTAGGATTTCTGAAATGCAGTCCGACCCTAATTCAACTAATCCCTATCTATCGATTTCTTTTCTTTTCTAGGTTAAAATGAAGGCAAAAAAGCCCTATTTAATAAATAATAAACTCCGAATTAAATAATTATTTCAGTAGCTGGAATTTTTTTTTATTAGTTTGTATCAGAAAAAATTGGATTTTTTTTTCAAATGACATCCTTTTTGTCCGGAACAGAAAAAGACTTTTGTTTTAAGCTGCAAATTTCAACGGGAAAGGATGAAGACCATTATTAGACTTTACAGGTGCAGATGAGTCATGAGTAAAGCTTTCGTACGAGTTTCAAGCATTATCTCAGTGGTCTTCAAACTTTTTCAACTCATGGGTCCCCCAGAACTTGAAGGGGATTTCGTGGAATCCCTAGAACTAGAAAAAGTTTTCTTGGAACCCCATTTCATACACATACTTCGAAGGATATATCTCAAAATAATATTTAAAGTAGATCAAAACGTTAGAGGCATTTTATGTAAGGGCAATTAAAGTATTGCATTTACTATTAAAAATTATAATTTATTTTTTTAATATAATTTACACATTAACGATATTAATTTGTGATCCAAGTGTCACCTATCCATATATTATGTTTACTAACTGGGATATGTGTGCTTGCTTTTTTTCACACTAACTGTCGAAGTCTAGATCTATTGGGATTAAATGCAATCGCATTACTTATTTTGAGTTTAATTAATTTTTATACTTTGTTTTTGTATCCACTTACGTTGAGAAATATATTTCACTTAAACCACAACGTTTTGAATGGCATTTAAATGATTATAGCTGTGTGAGAAATCCCGTGTATTTTGCTTGAATTTGCAACCTAAAATTTAGAAGCCGTTCTCGTTGAATTAAGATTTTAACATCGGATCTGTTAATATGTTAAGTTGTTTCCTCTCCTTCATTATAGGTGTTTTTTCCACAAATGCCAGAGTTGCGTGGGCGCTGCATTATCTCATTCCAATTCATAACGCAGGGTATATTTTAACGATATTGATACATTTGACAACGGGCTGCTTATCTGTGCAACTGAAGTTGAGGAAATTTATGATTCGTTAGAGCCAATAGGTAGCGATTATGATGCAGAGATTGATAATGAAATTCCTATAAAAAATTTTGCATTTTCTAATGTTTTAAATTGTTTGGAAACTGAAAACATACTTCTCTTTTAGGATGTAAATGATGTAGTATTTTCTTCTCTGAATAGAGTCGATATAGAACTCTTTCGAGTCAGAAATCAAAAAGATTTTCAAATATTATTTATCAGTATTTTTAAATTTCTAATTAACAGGGGCGTACTAATTTATGAGAAATGTTTTTAGCCGTTAAAATGTTTTAACAATGGATATTTTTTTGTGTAGTTGCTTTTTATTGAGTTTCCAAAAGGTAAATGCAAAAATTTTGTAATTTGTTTGGACCCCGAATTAACGAAAAAAAATGTTCGGTAGTTTTTTAAATCAAGTCCGACTGTATATAATTATGGGAAAATGACTACAACTTTAGGACGATAATGATTTATTTAACAATGAAGAATGAAATATATATTATAACACCAAGGCGAACGTCTTTCTCCTGCGTCTAGCGTTTATCGTCCGTCGGCGTCCGTCTAAGTGATTTCCTGTGGAGGGCACTATTGACGGGGTGTGAGGTCAGTTTGGGTTGCTCCAATCTATGTAAAAGGGAGAGGGAATTGCGACAGAGTGACATAATTTAGGTGGGGATTTATTATATTTTAATACATCAGAGTACAGAAATTTTGACAAAAAAACCCTCTCTCTTATTTTAATTGATTGTAACTCTGAAAATAAATGCGATTTTTTTAAAAATCCTAGTTTAACCTCTGTAGAGAAGTCCTAACAACATATATAAAAATATTATTATTATAGAAGCATTTTTCACAAAAAGAGAAAGCTTTAAAAAATTGTCAATCTTCATTTTTTGTAAAAAAAAAAAAAAAAAAATAAAAAAATATAAAAAAAAGCATTCAAATAATTTTTTTTTTGTGATAATGTTCTTAAAATAATTTTATATGTACTAAGGGGTACTTAAGAGAAATTGAACTAATTTTTTGGTGAGGAAGTTTTTGTAGTACCGCGTTTTGCCGCTAGGAGCTCAAAGAGCTGATTCAGTAAGCTGAGTACAGTCAATGAGGAAGGTAAGGACTAGTTTCCATAGACTTCAGAGGGACAACTTTTTTGTGTTATCAACATTTATGCAATGGCTGATTTTTCGTGACAAGCGAGCTGTGTTGAAATTCTACCTTTTGCTCGGAACAAAAGGAATTGAAATTCTTGAAATGCTAAAAATGGCGTACAAAGACGATGCTATGAGAAAAACTCAAGTGCTTCATTGGTTTTCCCGTTTCGAAAATGGTGAAAAGTCAAATGATAACAAATCTCATTCTGGTCGTCCTTCCACGGCTTTCAAATCATCAAAGATTAACGACGGACCATTGAAGAAACTGTGGAGCTGGCGGGAGGGGCTTGAAGTTCATTTCAGCGAATTTTGACAATGCTCCTGCTTACACAACCTTGTCTGCATGACTTTTCTCGACCAAAAAGGGTTTGAGCCCTGTTCCTAATCACAGGTATATGTATTTGGAGCAATTTTTCTTTCAAGCCCCTTTTCGAGCAATTTCCACCCAGTTGTCATAGCAACGGCTTCGAGCATTTTCTTCATAGCGAGCTGAAAGAATTGATGGAGATTACAGCTGAGGGGGTTCTTTGTCTCCCTACGTCATAAACAAGATCATAATAAAGAGGGCGGCCTCGGCTTCGTCAAACGCTTCAGAAATGGCATATAATGTTTCGAACAGAATTGCGATCCATTTCATTTTTCGACCTTCCACAAAAGCGCGAACGGAATGAAAGAAATAAAATTAGATGTTCGTTTTCCGAACCAGAAAAATCAGCCAGTAATTTTTCAATGTGAATATAGAGCACGACTGATGTCAGAGCGTGTTATTTCACTTAAAGCAACCCATCAATCTCACAGCTGCTCGAAAAATTTTCCGAAATGGTTGTTCGAAAGAGACTCGAGTTGTTCCAGACATGCGTGTGTGATAAAGCCTTTTGTTGCCACATTCACCCGACTTTGCTTCATGCCACTTTTTTGTTACTTCAAATGAAAAGAGACATGAAAGGAAAGCGTTGTACTGAAGTTATTCAGTTGAAGAGGAAAACGACGGAGGAGCTGTTAAGCATCCAAAAGATGAATTTAAACAATTTTTAAAAGATTATGTTAGTGTATTTTTTAGTTCAAGTAGAGTACTTTAGAGAAAAGTTGAAGGTTGTGTTTAAAAATTGAATATAAATAAGTTTTATAAAAATAAGTTCAGCATCTTTTGGGTAACCCCTCGTATATTCTAATTGAACTGATACTAAATATCAAATTATTCATTTATAGACCTTTTCAAAATCACGGTCCCAAACACTAAACCTATATAGTAAACACAAAATTAATGTCTTTGCGTAATCAATTTTCTGATGATAAAATGCTCTTTAAACATCTTTGTAGAGACATCAATATAAAATCAATGTCAATAAGTAAAACTAATTGAATCTGTCAGAAATATTTAACATAACATAGTAAGAAGTTTTTACAGTTATGGTACTTCCATTTTAGAAGTAAAAACCACACACACATATATTTTTTTCTATAAAAAAATTAAATAACATCTCATTGTAAAATGTTTATTATTACTGGCATTATATTCTGTGTTATAATTACTAAAACACATTTTTATCAATTTTAAAAAAAATTGAATGAAAATGGCAGACGATTAAATCTAATTAAAAAATTCGAATAATCAAATATTGAAATACAAATACATTTTAAAAAACATTGTTTAAAATATATTTAATAAAGTATTAAGGTTTTTTAAATTAAAAATCCAAGGAAAGAGAACACGCTTAGAATTTTCTAATCTAGTTATTCCGTTAAAAACCTTAAAAAAAGAAATCCGTTCTAAAATTTCACTTTTAGACTTTTTTTTTAATTTCTTCCACATAATTCCGGGAAGTAATTCTTCACGAGATGTCAGAAGAAAAATGACTCCAACTCTTGATTAGCGAACGCACAATTTCATCTCTTCTTTAAGCGAAAGTTCCGAAATAAAGTTATTATGCTCTCCGAAACTTTCAGTTATGGAAAGAACAACATAGTTTCGGTATAAAGTTTCGAGTTTTGTATTACGTTTATCACAAGTTGAGATAAATGGCTCCTTGACTTAAAACACGCGAACTTATTAAGGATGGAACAAGCGTTGCTATGGTAACCGCACGATAAATTTTTGTACATTTGACGTGCTCTGAAATTAACAATATACTACTGAAAAATGATGCTTTGATAATTGGAAATATCTTATTTCGAAAAATGAATTTTGTGATGGTTTCTTTGGTTAACGTATTTTATCTCAATATAGATTTACATGGTTAATATCTTTTTTTAATATTAATTTTTTTTTCATATATAAATACATTTCTTGAAATTTTAGGCTGTTTTTAGTTTTTACGGTAACATTTACATGGATTTTTAAAGTGCAAGTTTGATTTCTATATTGTTTTTATAATTGGGTGAGATTATATTTTGATTTGATAACACTTTAATTGCGTTACATATTCTACTTAATTTACATGAAAATGTATAATAGATACTTCAATTATTATAACTGATATAACTAGGTTAAAAGAGTCTGTTATTCTCATAAAATTAATTGCCTCTTAAAAATAGTAAAATTTATTGAACATAAGAATAAGGCGTCTGTTGTTGATTTTGGCATGAATGTTTGATTTGAACCACAAGCCTCCTATTCCGCAACCAAGTCGTACACACGTTAGACTGGTTTCACTGGAGGCAATTTTGTGCCGGTCAACCCGTTTTCTGTCACTCCACCTCTAGCGTGAAGAGGGGACTGAATTCTTTTCATGCGAGAACTGGAGGCTGATTGAAAAGGGAGTAATGGACACATCGTTACAATGATTGAGTTCGAAAAAATAATAAAAAAATAAACTTTCTCCATTTTTAATACACAAGTAACCACGTATGAAGACTGTAGCTTCCACAATTTCCTTCTAGTTGAGTCAACTAGCGGGGTTAATGTGCATAATTGCTTTTGAGAGATGAGGGAGTGCCAGTTGACCACGTGAGATGGGACCTATGCGATTTTTATTCAAAACTAGTTCCGACTATCTATTCCTTCTATCAGGCCGTACACAAAGAAATGAAGAATGTTGAAAGGTCCTTAGATGATTGGGTTGAAAGAAATTTCCTGACAGTCATTTGGTAATTACGATTTCTGAAGATGGATCTCTGAATACTTTTCCGAAGGTGAAAAGTCTTTTTTTGCTATTGAGGGGTTATGGCGGTCTCTGTCAAATGTCCCATTTAACGTTAAGAAACTAATGACGTCTCAACGGTCACGTAGTTTCGAACGGGAAAATATCCCAGACTGGACAATCCGACGCTTATGTTCTATGGCAAGTCAACCTTTGACATCCCTTTAACCAGTCGACAGAGAGGTGACCAGCGCAGTTCCTACGCTTATCTCCGGTTCTTGTCACACCACCGCATGAGGAGGGTCAAGAACCAGTAGCCGAATAGTAATCCTGGCTACGTCCAAACGGAAGGGATTCTGCCTCGTGTGAGGTTTTAAAGAGAGTTACATATTTGATCTTTAAAAAGGCTTTAAATGGGGATACCAAGAACCTTCACAGACGCTAGAGACACTTCTACAAGCTTCTACACTCTACGACACTTCTACACTCTACGACGCTTCTACACTCTACGACGACTTCTACACTCTACGACGCTTTACATTACTACACTCTACTGACGACACTTCTACACTCTACGACGCTTCTACACTCTACGACGCTTCTACACTCTATGACGCTTCTGTACGCTTCTACTTCGTTTTGTACGCTTCTACGTCGTTCTGTACGCTTGACACGACTTCTGTAGCTCGACGCTTACTTCTGTACGCTTCAACGCTTTACGACGCTTCTGTTCACGCTTCAACGCTTTACACGCTTCTACACGCTTCACACCCTCTTCGACGCTTCTACACGCTTCAACCTCTTCGACGCTTCTACACGCTTCAACACGCTTCTACACTCTTCGATGCTTCTACACTCTATGACGCTTCTACACTCTAGACGCTTCTACACTCTATGACGCTTCTGTACGCTTCTACTTCGTTTCTGTACGCTTCTACTTCGTTTCTGTACGCTTCTACTTCGTTTCTGTACGCTTCTACTTCGTTTTACGCTTCTACTCGTTTCTGTACGCTTAACACTTTACGACGCTTCTGAACGCTTCAACGCTTTACGACGCTTCTGTACGCTTCAACGCTTTACGACGCTTCTACACGCTTCAACCTTCTTCGACGCTTCTACACGCTTCAACCTCTCGACGCTTCTACACGCTTCAACACTCTTCGACTTCTACACGCTTCGACGCTTCAACACTCTTCGACGCTTCTACACGCTTCAACACGCTTCTACACTCTTCGACGCTTCTACACTTTTCGACGCTTCTACACTCTTCAACACTTCTACACATTTCAACACTCTTCGACGCTTCTACACGTTTCAACACTCTTCGACGCTTCTACACGTTTCAACACTCTTCGACGCTTCTACACTCTTCGACGCTTCTACACGTTTCAACACTCTTCGACGCTTCTACACGCTTCAACACTCTTCCTCTTTGACGCTTCTACACTCTTCGACGCTTCACACTCTTCGACGCTTCAACACTCTTCGACGCTTCTACACTTTCAACACTCTTCGACGCTTCAACACTCTTCGACGCATCTACACGCTTCAACACTCTTCGACGCTTCT
>BMAO01018241.1:0-16967 GCA_019973975.1 Trichonephila clavata | reverse complement strand
AATAAATGTTTGTCCATTCCCCCTCCCAGGGTTTTTTCACATAGTGTCTCTTTCAGTTTTATTTTTTCCATTCCTATTGAGTGAAATCGATGACTCGCTGACGCTCGTCACTTTATTTAATTTACTACTACTACTCCTCTTTAAACAAATGTCATTAAGTACCAAGTTACTTGTTCGAAAGAAAACTATCTATAAAAAAATATCCTGCTTTATGTTGAAAGGTTAAATTCAATTGTTGTTCACTTATGTGTTTCATTCTGAGATACATGAAAAACAAACACAGAAGAAAGTTCCCTTTATTGTGTGTACTAACGATTATCCCGGCATAGAACAAGGCTTGCGCGCTGCTTTCAATTCCATTCCGGAATCAACTTCAAGCGAAAATCTGCCTTCTTTTCGCGGACATACATTCCTGCCTTTTTCGGGATTCGCTCCCGAGCCCACTCGATTACAAGCCGAGTGTCATAACCGAAATACTACGATGAAGCGGCTAAGAACACTTTTTAAAAAGTGCATTATAGTTGATATGTAGGGAAAATATTGGAACCTAATAGTTAAATCTCGGCTCTAGAAGACTTAAGGATTTCTCTTGGATTACAGTACTGCAGCTTTTTGGCGCCAGTCGGTCGGTTATTTAGCTCTCATAAAGGAAGAAGGTTCTGTAGACAGTTGCACAAAATTTCTTAGTACAGTGAGCCATGACCAGGTCACATGCGGCCCGCGAGTTGAGTATCACTGTTTTAAGGCCTTCCGAAAAATTTTACTGATAGCCGCACGAAGAAATAATTCGTTATTCGGAGGGTCTGCTACATACGTCGAGGTTGCACTAGGGATCAAGACGCTGCAAAACACACTGTTTGATATTTAACTTTCGGCGCATCGACTACGACACGCTATAGGAGATTTATTAGATGATGGAAAAAAAACTTACTTATAATGAGATTTAATCTTCATATAAAATATTTTAAACAAAAAGAAAATTTGTAATTAAAAGAATCAAAGGGGAGTTTTTGAAATTAAGTAAAAGTAAATTTATTCATTATTTAGCAGGGATTCAACTAGTAGATAGGCATTTTACTTATTTGCTTAAGCTGCTTTAGGTTTAGGTAGCAACTGCAAAAATTTTGTCATTCTTTTCACTAAGCTAGAAATTATATTGAAAAGTTCAAACGTTGAAGAAAATGAGAGATATTTTGTGTTCTTGGTTCCGGTCGTTTCCTCGGATGTTTTGAAAACTACTGTTTTGTTCGTTGTTATCATTTTAGGATTCATTTTTATTTTGAGGGGAAGAGTCTTGAGTATCTCCACTATCAACTAGAAGGAGTATCCATTAGAATAGGATACTCCTTCTCATTTTCATTCTTATTAAAAGTTTTTTTTTTTTAAATATCTTTTCAACAGGAGGACACTTTTTTGCCTTTGGTAATATTTGGTATTTGGTGTAGCAGCCTGTATGTAAACATACCTTACAGTTAATAAAGTAAGAATTATAATGCTTTTCTTTTATTTCGCATTTTTTACTTGTATTTTCTTTTCCACATTTTAACCATTTAGGTTTTAGATGACAGTTTACCACGGTATGATAAAAATAATTACAATTGAAACAACGAGTGACTCCTGTAACGAGGAATCCGTCAACTTTTATTTGCATATAACGGAGGTTAGTTATTTCGAAGATTTTTTTAGTTAATCGCATTTCTTGGAAAAGTAACTTGGAAAGATAGACGAGCGGTTTGAGATTTTTTTGGATATATGAATTGGATACAGCTGATAACAGTTTATCCAATTTCCTTTAAATTCTTATGAATATCATCTATTTCCGTAAACATGGGAACGACCATTTTAATAGATATCTCTTCTTTGAGTTTTATGACGTAATATTCAAACTCATCACCACTCCACTTAAGTGGGAGTAAGATTCCGATATTCGTCATTACTGTTGACATATAATTTAATCAATTCACTGGAAGTTTGTGACGCATCTATACGCGACCTTCCGTTAATCCTCTTTGGTATTCTTTGGGTCAGCATTATTCACCAATCTTCTTCTAAAGAAGGAAACGAGATTTGCAAATTAAGTTTTTTATTATATATTCCTGGTTCTTGAATTAAAGTAGTTAGTGAATTGAAAGTGAAGAGAATAAACAGAAAGTTAGAAGTTTAGTTAACAGGGAGCGACAAGATAGTTAGTTACAAGGTGAGGATTCTCAGAATTGGTTTAAAAGTTCTTGTAAAAGATTATAGTCAGGAAGAGAAAGATTGATTAGAAGACTGCCTAAGGTCTGGTACTGTCGCCTTCCTATTACGTAGATGTTTAAAGTGTTAAAGTCGTTAGGCGGACATGAAGTACTTATCAACGGATCAACGAATATAATTTCGGATACATGGGTTTCTGGGAACCCTTTGACCCGTATCTGGGTAGAAAAAGTTCTGCATAGGTCTTGGTTAAGTTGCATTTTCATGCTGGATTGTATGGACCTTGGCAATTGGTGAAGTACTTATATTCTGTGTAAAGTAATACTGAGGAAGAACCACATTATTATAAAGTGGTTATTATACATATTGTTTCTAAAACGCGAATATCGTCTCTTCTCGCTGTTGCTTGACTGAATTATCCTATTTATAGCGTTATTTGGATTTGAGTCGATTATAGTGATAAATAAAATAATTGAAATTTATCATGTCGAATGATCCGTTAATTCCTTCCTCACCTTTAGCTGGATCACAAAGTAGAAGTAAATTAAGCTCTTTTCAAGTTTTACTTTTAATGTCGCGTAATTTTTCTGTAATTATCTTTAGTCTCCGTCGCTAATTACTCTTAATTTTCAGCAACATTGGGGTGGGAGCTTGAGTTTAGTAGCAGGGACGTCTTAATGCATGGGCCAACTGACCCTCAGAGACAATTAGGGTTCTCGACTCAGCCTTAATAAGATCATAATTCCAATAATTCGAACCTTCAAATGTTTTTCCGATTGTATTATAGGAAAAACTGGAAATTTCGAAATAAATGTCCACTGTCCACATGTGATGACCGTCATCCATGTATAGGACAAGACCTACCACCATACACCATCATTACCCATTCAGTCAAAAGGCAGCAGTCGCTCGAACTGTTTTGTGCGATTGTAAATCATGTACATTTCTTTCTTTCGGGTTATTGTTTGTACGAGAATTTGACAACATATGCTATCTACTGTCTACTTTTAAGGGTGATAGGTGGGGCGTACATTTGTGTTAGAGACCAGGGTCTACTTTTGAGTAGGGGCGCAGGGTCTCGAGAATTCTTAAAACGACCCTGCTTAGGAGGAGTTTGGCATTAGTTGAGAGCGGTTGCTCCACGTCTTGTTGAAGTTAGAGAAACTGGTTGTCTGTTTCAATTGGTTTAATATTTGCAATTGGAGAGTCAGGAAAGACATTTGGGGGGGGGGACAGTGGAATCAAAATTAACGTTTAATAATGTCATTTATTGTGGAGAAAAGGTGGCCTTTCATTCATTATCAGGAAGCAGTATAAAGTTCATCCTCATCAGTTTCGAAGTGGATGGATCAGATTTACCAGGTGCACTTTTCCTTGCAATGCTTTCGTTTGTAGTCTACTTTTCATTCTTAGTTATCCGATCCAAGAAACGTTCGATTTTTTTCCGTGCAAACCAGTGTGATAACAAAGAGTATTAGGACAACCCTGCTAAGTGAGGATCTGAGCCCCATGCCCAAATATATACTTGGCATCAGTCAGGCTTTGGGCCTCCACGAGGCGGTTTGTACGGTACGCCACTGGTGCAAACAAACATGTGCGTGTGATGTGTAACGATCATTCTTACTTAACTTAAGTGTTACCAAATTCAAATATTTCTCCACTAATTCCAGTACCCGAATATGGATCAAAGTGATTTGTTAAGCGAAATCATGCTTTACCACATAATCCGTTGTTGTGAAAAAAAATTATACCGGTGATTCAAACACTGTGAGGGTCCGCTAGCGTAATGGTCAAGGTAACAGACTCGTGGCCGGGGTGTCATGAGTTCGAGCCTGGTACCGCTGAAGACCCTCCAGGCAGAAGGAGTCGATGTGCCTTAAATTTGTCGAAGCTCAAAAGCTCTTCCGTTGGTGTGGTGTGGATGCTAGAAAAGGTGTGCCACACAGCTTAGGTGTCATCCTCGTCACCTGACCATGAATCAAAATTACGACGTCTGTCACCAAAAACCCTCGAATGGCTGAGTGGCACGACTTTAATATTTACTCACTCAAACTGTGGGGCACGTCCCTCAGGTGCGTGGTAATTATTTGAGGGGGGCAAAAACTCAAAATTGAAAAAAATAAGCGATAATTTACTTATAGGCAACAAAAAATATACATTTTGATGCAATAAAAACTAAAATACACATTTACACTGATATAATGTACAGGGTGCGGCATTTTAATCTCCACTGTTCCAAAAAAAAGGCAGTTACAAACAAACTAAACAATAAACAGAGAAAAATATTTTATTTGTGTACATAAAATATGATGCTATTTTACATTAATTGGTTTTAAAAATTATGTCCGCTAAGCGCCCTCCAATAGTGACACATTGGCAAAGTCTTTCCCGAGAGCTCTCCAGAACATTGGAGTTGTTTTGATTTCTCCTAACGAGGCCTTCTCTCACATATCAGGCACTGTGAATAAACGAAATTTTCGCTTCTGGGTAGCAGAAAACCCTCAGCTACTTCACCAACGACCATTTCACAGTTCTCGTGTGTCAGTTTGATGCGGCTTTGCTGAATTTGGTGGTGTGGGGGGGGTGTACTTATTTTTTCGAAGAAGATAAACTAACGGTAATGGTTACTTCAGATCACTGCTGCGACATGGTCAAGACCTTCCTCCGAACATAGATAAACCAGTTTCTTGGGGACCATGAAGATCAGAAAACTGGTTCTAGCAAGACGGAGCCACAGCTAACACTTCGCTGAGTTCGCTGGGCATTTTGAGCGAGTTTTTTTCTTGGACGTCTTCTCTCTTTAAGAGGAGACATCCACTGGCCTCCAATGGTAGTCGCCTGATCTATCACCTTATGAATTTTTTCTTTGGGAACTCTTAAAGGTGATAGACAATTTATAAATACTAAATTAAGAATAAGTTTCATAATTACTGCTGACTCTCATGGGCTTCTCTTGAAAAGCAGAGTTTTTTAAATCATTATTCAATATTAGAATATATGCATCATTTATGCTTTAACGGTTCGAATTACAAATTAGAAACTGATAAAATATAAATATAGGAAATGAACTTAGAGCGTTAAATTGTAATATGTAACCTTTCGTTGCAAAAAAATCTTTACTCTATTTATCCTATTACTCAAAGTAACAAATACAAAATTTAAAACTTATCTTGATAATTTGTACGATTTATAATTGAGGTTTATAGTACCTATAAATCTAGGTATAGTTTACTGTTGTGTTCAATAAATTGTTTTTGCATGGGGGGACCTCCATAAAAACGACGATTGAAAACTGGGTCGTAACTTATCAGAAAGGTCGAAATCACCTACTTGACACATTTCAAACCATCTTCTGCATTCTAACAGAAACTGCACCTTCACTTAACAGAGAGAGCCAAATATGCATATGGTGCAAATTGTTTTAACAGGAGCGAGAACAGATTGTCCGATTCACCTAATGTAATTCAAGAAAAGATGCCACTGGAGCACGAATCAAAACTATTAATGAATACATTACATTAATTTTATGTTAAAATTCCTTAATGTGAAAAACAGCCCTTCTCTTCAACTGTCTTTACATAAAATACATATAACAATAGCAAAAAATAATATTAGGCGGTGGTGCACACAAGGGGGGGGGGGGGCGTGGGTGCGGATCCCTCAACATAGCCCTTCATTTTTTTCCAAATTGATTATAATGGTATGTATTAAGTACGTAAAATTTAATAATGTATTTGTCATTATTATTTCATTAATTAATGCTAATTGCTTATTCAAGAATTAATTTTTTACTATTTTTTGAATCGACAAAATCTAAAGAATGTCCTTGACAGCATATTGAAGCATGATACGGGAATGATGGACTTTAGACCCTGGAACACCCCCTTGAAAAATTCCTGCGTGCGCCACTGATATTAGGGAATTTTTCCTGCAAACTTTTTCATTCATGATTGGAAACAATTTTTTTCGACTTTATGCAGAGAAGAAAATACTGCGTAGGTTTCGTACGGAAAGTCACAGACCTTCCTGTTCACTAGAGTCAAACGTACTGCTCTGTTGGGGAACGATGGTACGATGGATAGGGTAGAACACGAAGACACGCAGTAGAATGGCGTGCCATATACCACCGGCATCATCCTGTTAAAATGTAATTATAGAAATCCGACAAAGCAAGAGCAGTTGTATATGGTAAGGAATCTCGTAGCAATTTCAAAACAGCTCCAATATATTTCCCCTTGTAGCTTTGATTTTATGAAGGTAATTTAACTTAAAAAAAAACATGTTTAATAATCTTGTAATATTTTTCCTTGGATTTCCCACTAAAGCCCAAGAAATGGCGATCAGTACATCTGCAAAAATTGTCTCCTTTATATATTTAAAATTTGGCTAAGTAGAATTACGGCATCAATTATTCAATAGTTATACTTCATGAAATTCAAATTTCTTTTTCGGTAGAAAACAGATGTTGGATATGAAAGAGAATACTGAAAACACACACAAATTTATGCTTAGTAAAGGTTCTTAAGTCCATCTTATCTTGGACAGGTCGAGCACAGCTTCATGGGCATTTTAAAAAGTAAAATATGAATAAATAAACTTTTGACATATGTAAGTAATAAAATTCCAATCTCTATAAAAAATTGATTTTTTTTTTCACTTACTTCTTTACAGATGTTTCTTTGAATGCGAGATTTTTCTGCAGTTAGTTTAATAACTATTTTTTTTATTTTAACGTTTTTATGTGCGGATATCGATATCTTTGCTTTAAAACTGTTCTTCCTATGGATCCATGCCCTTTCCTAATAACATGGATTATCTCTTAGCCAAATATTCCTGATTCAACTAACAGAAATATATCGGTAGTTATTAATGAATCGTTGAGTCAAAAGTAATTTAATCCTTCGCTATCGCATTTAACTTTAGTGGGAAAATAAGGAATACTGCTGTTGTGTTGTATTTTTAAAAAAATAATTTGTGACAAATTATTAATTGATACTTGAAACATTTTCAAATTTATATATCTACAAAGAACTGTTTACTACATTTTTCTCTATATATATTTGTTAGAATTAAGAGGTCTTTTGAGCGTGAGTGTTACGTCATGTCATCAAAAATATTAGGAAAAAGAAGGAATGAGAGGAACTTTCCATTACTGACAGAGAGAGAGAGATGACGCTGTCTTCGGGACTGTCATGAATGGAGGAATCTGATGCATTCCCTAGAGCTATATCTACTCTTGTTAATCAAAAGAAGGATGCTTTTGGTTGCTGTTTAAGAATTGCAGTTTAAAAAAATTAAAAAGAATTTAGAAATCAAACTGGTTATTACAGTCACCAAGATGCAATTATTATATACACTATTATTTTTGAACAAAATGTATTTATTTACCACTGTTTTTATTAAACAGACTTTTATATGTATGTTTAAATGATAACTTCGCAATTGTAATAGAATACTCGCATTTGTTTCCTTAAACTTATCGTTTTCGATGCGTGGAGAATTAAAGCTAATGAAGGGATAATATGACTTATATATGTACAACACTAAAATGTTTTTTTTGCTGACAAGTTTTCTTGCGCGTTGTCGTCGTATTTTTCTGACGTTTCGAAACTCTTGTCCAAATGCGTAAAATTATTCCGAAGGGTTTTATTCGTGATACCAACTTGTGGGCACATGTGATCTGGTCATGGCCTAATGCACTAAGAAACTTTTCGGTGACCTTATCGCAGGCGGAAGGGAAAAGTACTGTTTTAAGATGGGATTGCCTTTGTACGTTTAAAAAATCGAATTTTCAAAAACATTTTAAGAAATTAATAAAGATTGTTAAAAACGTTTTGAAGCAAACCTCGTCCAAATCTGACAATAATTACGCTCTCAGCAGTGAAAATGTAAGTGTCGAAAAAGACTTGACCTTTAGAAAAATGTAAACAAACAGATTTTTCGTTTGGTTCTGTTTGAAATTTTTTTATTTGTTATTTGTTTCATCAGTATCTCGCACATTGAAGCAACACGAGGTCTGTTAAAAACTCGCCTCCTAGTTTTAAATCACAGTCAAGTGATGAGGTTGACATCTCAGTTTTACAGCTTAGAATAACTGGTCAAAAATCTCAGGATCTCCCCAAACAACAATTGATATTGGTCTAAAATGAAGCACCATTGATGTTTAATGATGGACTAGCTAATCGCTTAGATATGATGAAACTTCCAGGTTTTAAAATGAAGCATTTTTCTGATTTTCAGGCTTGAATAAGGGGAGCGTAAATTTTCTATACTTTTCACAAAAGAAGCTCGTAAGACACTGAGAATGAGTCGAAAAAATATGCATGAGCACTTTATGGAAAAAGAAGCCTCAATATATGAAATGGATACATTTTAATTGTAAAAAGATTTATTTTAATGCAAAATAAATCCTAAGTAAATAAGCCAAAAAATATCTTTATCGGTTACAAAATAGATGTTAATATGAAAGAGAATTCTTAAAAGACACACAAATAAATTATGTGAAACCAAATTTATGCTTAATAAATTCTGTTGAATCCACTTCACCTCTGAGGTCGTGCACAACATAATGTGGGCATTTTCAAAAGTAAAAAAGGAATTTTTTTGAAATATGTGAATTGGTGTCTTTGGCGACTGGCACTAGTGAAAGAAGCTGTGGCACATCTTATAGATCCCTCCTTATTCTTGAAAAGAAGAAAGTTTTTGTTTGTAGCTCAAGAGTTTCAATTTTAACTAGAATAAATCGAATTTAGATATAAAATTAGTTATTCAGTAAGCACAACAACAACAACAAAAAAAAAAACATACTATTAGATCCCCAAAATTTTAACAAAGTAAACGAATTTTTTTTCAAAAAACATTTAGAAATTTTAAATATAGCACAGTTTTTGCATAAAACTTAAAGGAAATTAAAATCACTAAATTAAAAATGTTTTATATTTTTCATAAATTTATATTTTCGAAAATTTTATTTCGCTCATTTTATGGATTGTTATGTTTGCAAAAACGCTGTACAATTTTTAGCTTTATATACGCAGTGGATTTTATACAAAGTGTACCTAAAGGTAAGAACATGCCTTGAAAATAAAAAATAGTTATTGATTAATTATTGCTCATACAGATTTATTTGTATTTTAAAATGGAATTTTTTACATTAACAGGTACAGAAATATGCAGATAATTCAAAGTAAAATTTTTACTTTCGTTGGTTTCAATTAAAGTAAGTGAAATAAATTTAAATTTGGTGCAAAAAAAGTTCATTTTTCCTTGTCTCAGATGTCCCAGTTGCCTTAACCTACAATCGTTTAAAATCAAATATTGGCTAACAGGAAATGATAAAACGGTCCCGACAAACTACTATGTGTTTTTATGCATATTTTTATCTCAACCCGAAAAGATTTCCCTTCTGAGAAAGAACAGAAAACGGAAAACAGCTTCTAGATTTAAAAGTGGTGTGAAATACAAGAGGTGGTTTCACGTATTTCGTAGAGAGGAATCTAATGGTTTTTCCCTCGGAACAGCCTGTGATGTGAGCCCATTTTTTTGTTTTTATACACTACTTACATTTTCTCTCTCTCCACCTCTGCATACGGCACAGAAAAACATCTCACCTCTCAATACTTAGGCTTTGGAATTCAGTGACGAAAAATAAGTAAAAATCATAAATTATGAGTAAAAAATGAGTGAGTTTGGTTAGAGTCCCCCACCCTACTGGTTTTGATTACCCGTAAACATCCACCGGTATCATTTTGACACCGCAACATGAAATATATAAAATAATTGTTTTAACTAAATAATTGCAGGATACTGTTCAGTAGGGTTTAGTTTAAGACTTTTTAATATTATTTCGTATAATTAACATATTCTATGACCCTTTATTTCATAAGAAACTGACGTTGACATTATGTTTCGCGAAGATTGTTAGACTTTGTCGCAAAAAATTTCAAGCAAATCTGCCAGGAACATTACTGTTATGCGGTATCCATTCTGTGCCATTCCTAGCGACATGTATATATCAGGATTTACTGGAATATAATCAATTACATCTGTTTTTTCTTCAAATTCTTTGCAGTCACTTTCACTCAATATTATGTCTTCATTGGAGTTTAAATTAAAGGAAGACATCTAGCCACACCAACCGATTCATTCACAGAAATCTCCCGCAATAAATTAGCAATTTCATCAGGCTAGGACCTTTTCTATGAGCCATCGTTTCTGGGTGTCTGTCAGCTTTGCACAAGGTTTGAAAATCGAATGAATTTTTTTTTATGAGCGGATTACCAAATGCTATGTCAAACGAACACTTAGACACAACAATTCTAGAAAAATATGATTGGTTTCCCCTGTTAAACCAATAACACTCCATTCAAGGTCAAATAAATGAGTGATAGTACTTTGAGGAGTTTGTTTTTCTAGTAGTAATGATGAACGACAGCTATTTATGATGATAAATTGCCTTGGTATCGAAAAGACACCAGAGGACGTTCTAGGTACATTTAGCTGTAAAATTTCTCCTAATTAATCTATAACCACAAAACTTTTACTATGAATAAATTTACTGATAGATAGCCCTACGAAAAGATTCGGACTCTCAGGTATTTACGGTGACGACGCACAGGACAACTACAAGGAGAGTAACGCTCCAACCACTTCAGCTTATCACACTTTCAAGTTCGTTTCTATTTAATTTTTCACGCCCCATCGAAAACGACACGATATAATATCTTCAAAGAAAACGTAGAATGTTCATTAGGGCACATGATCTTATAATAGGGTTTTATCCCCTATCTTCTCAATTGGTTGCTGACTTTACTGATTAATTTGTCATGTAATGTTTAAGAGGAAAAATTAAGTTTCAAAATTAAGACTGCAACCTTAAGAATGAATTACGTGGCTGGAGCGTTTTGGTTGTGCGAGAAATTATAAATTCCATGTCAGCTGTAATCAGCCAACTAATATATGATTCGTTTTCAAAAGATTACTATTGATAAGTGAAGATTTTTAAAATATATATATATATTAATTCTTAATAAGTAAAGTGGTGTCAGTGACATTTTGTTCACAGACTTTAGTATTTGTATTTATTATATGTTGTAGTTACCGTAACAACCAATTTGATATCTATATTGTATTTTTGTAGTTAAATTTGCAACTGTTAAACGCCAGACAAAAACGTCCTTCTTTTGATTTATAAGTGGCGATAGATCTATGGAATGCATCAGATTCCTTCACTAGACAGGCCCCGAAGACAGCGCCGTCTCCTTCTGAATGATGAAAAGTTCCACTAATTCATTTTTTTTTACCCCAACATTTTTTGTTGACATTATGTAATGCTCATGCTCAAAATACCTTTATTCTAACAAATATTCATAAACATGCATATATATAATTTCCTGCCGTGGAATCATTTATTATTTGTCAAAAGAAAGAATCTATTTGTTATTAGTAAAAAACATGGATTCATAGGAAGAACAGTTTTGAAGCAAAGACATGGATATCCACTCACTGTGATGTTAAAATACAAATATGGATATTAAAATAACCACAGGAAAAACTCTTCGCATTCAGGGAAACATCTGTAAAAAAGAAAGTAAAAAAATCAATTTTTTTATATATAAATTGGAGTTTTATTAGGAATATGTCAAAAGTTTATTTATTCATATTTTAAGTTTCAGGATTCCCCTAAAGTTGAGCTCCACCTGTGCCAGGTAAGGTGGACCCAAGAATATTTATTAAACACAAATTTGGTTTCACATTGTTTGTGTGTGTTTTCAGAATTATTTTCATATCCAACATCTATTTTGTACTGAAAAAGAAATTTGCATTTCATGAAATAAACCATTCAATAGGTGATACCACACTTCTACTTAGTCAAGTTTTAAAAATATATAAGGGAGACAATTTTTGCAGCTGTACTTAGTGCCTTCTCTTGGGCTCTTTGATGGAAATCCAAGAAAAAAATATTAAAATATTAAACATAATTTCAGAACAATATCAATGATGTGTTAAGTGCAGAAACCATTACTAATATTTTTAATGACACATACATAATACCATACCAACCACGACAAGAGGTGTAAGAAAGAACACGAAATGAACCATACACATGAAGAAATTAAACCTATCAATATTCTTAAGCTTTAGGTTAATAAATTAAGCACTTATTTCTATTTCATATCTATATCTTTACGTTTAAAGCCTAACATAAAATCTCTATTTACGGCAGTATATTTGCTGATTTCTTAGGACATCACCAATCTTCAATTTTTCTAAAATTGTGTTAAATTTTACTCAGGAAGTTTTTTTTTTTTTCTACTACGCGAAAATATTTGTCGTACAGAAAGCAGAATTAGGAGAAATTTTACGAAATATGGCGCTCGTTTTGTTCATCAAACTTAATTTTACAGTTTGCATTTAAATTTGAATTACTTTCAACTTTTCATTTGTATGCGTTGATCCCCATGTAGAGGCTGGCCTCTGAATGTTTGTGGAAGCAGGCTCATATTATAAGGAAAATATGTTTAAGTAAAAGTAAGAAGAGACGGACAAGCCAAGTCACACAAGCCAAGGTGAAACAAAATGCGCCCGCATTTTATATGAATTAAAAATAAATTGTAAATAATCAAATAAATTTTTTTTAGCTCATACTCTCCTCAAGTTCACTCGTTTGGTTTGAAATGATTTCGGTGGCAAATTATATCATTTTCAAGCAACAAATACATCAATCACCGTAATAATATTAGCACGTATTGAAAAATGTAGGTGTTTATGGAAGGTGTGAAGCGTCTTCTAGTGACGATAAGATGCATAGCTGGTGGCTTCATTCTTAATGTAAACCAGATTTTCCATTCATTATGGAAATTGGTCGCTCCCCTGGTGAAGCAGAGACCTTACAGATTACTGAAGTGGCTGTATCAATTTTTTTCCAGAAAGGTCAATATATGTATATATATATATATATATGTTTCTTCCACAGAATTCAAATCCATTAAAAATTCACAACTCAAAATCAGAAGGCAGAGACTGCAGAACCCTTTTATTTTGCATTTGCCATGTTTTCTCTAACTACATACACTAGCGCCCTCTCGTGAGAAAAATTATATTTTTCCTGGAGACTCCCAACGGCAGTTTGCTCTGCAACATATCACAGCATTATAATTTCTTAGTATTGAGTTAAGCATGTTTTTTCAAATTCTCAAAAGAAATAAATAACGAAAAGAAAATGATTTGATATATATGTAATTTGAAGTAAATACTGTGGCACGATAAATGTGCCAAATATGGTAACCCTCGTGATTTTGTATCAGTGAGGGTGAAGTTGGATCGTGGCGTAAAAACGCTCTAAGTTGGCGATTTTTCAAAATTTGACGGACCAGTGGCCGATTCGACAATTACACCAAAGGTTCATCCTTATGAATTGTCTCAACTTCAGTTTAGAGGTGGATGGATCATGTTTACCGGGTGCGCTTTTCCTAGCAATGGTTTCGCTGGTAATCTACTTTCATTCTTAGTTATTATCTGGTCCAAGAAATGCTTGATTTTTTCCCCCATGCAAACCAGTGGCGTTACGAAGAGTATTAGGACCAGGACCCCTCCTGCAAAGTCAGGTTTTGAGCCCAAATGCATACTTGAACCCCCTAGAACCTTGCCCACCCCCGATGCGTGGGTGTATGCTATGTTAATGGTGCAAAGAGACATGCTTATGATGTAACTATCATCCTTATTCTTATAACTTTACTTAAGTGCTTCCTAGCACAAATATTTATACACCAATTCGAGTATCCGAATATGGACCAAAATGATTTGTTAAGCGGAATCATGCTTTTCCGCAATATCCGATGTTGTGAAAAGAGAATTATACCAGTGATTAAAAAATTGTAAAATGGCCCTGGTAGCCTAATGGTCATGGTAACAGACTCGTGGCCGGCGTATCATATGTTCGAGCCTGATACCGCTAAAATCCCGCCTTGCAGATGTGGCCCATGTGCGTTAAATTTTTCGGAGCTCAAGTGTCGTTCAATTGGTGTGGTGTAGAAGTTAGAAGAAGAGGTGCCAGCTTAGGTGTCGTCCTCGTCACTTGACCATGATTCAAAATGACGAGGTCCGTCAACAAAAGCCCTCGAATAGCTGAGTGGCACGCACTTTAATAATCACACGTTCACTCAAACTTTGGGGCGCAACCCCTCAGAGACGGGGTAATTCTTTTTGGAGGGCTCGTACATATCGAAAATTCAAAATAAAAGATTATTAAAGAAGAATTAATTTACTTATAGGAAACAAATATATATATATACAATCTGATGCAATAAAAACTAAAATACACATTTACACTCAATGAACGCATATAAATATATCAGTATTTGTGATGAGTGAGTGAATATCAACAATCCTACGCATCCCTTCTTCAAACAGTGGACTATCCTTTCTGAACACATGTGTCGCAAGGCCACGTGTTAAACGAAAGATGTGGACGGCTGACTTCAGATGCGGTAGAACTGTCCATATGAAGAAAGAAAGTATCAAAAGTGTCTTTTCGCCTGAGGAATCGGGATACACTAAGAAGGGGTATCGGACAGATGGTCATTGAAGGGGCTATGTTACAGGGGAGACATGCAGAGACAATACAACACAAAACTTGTAAGCTCAACCTGTTTGCTACGGGACTGTACATGATATTGAGTGTTTGAATTGTCGAGAGTTTTATAAGATAACTTCGAATTATTGCATGTTGTAGTCTGGCCCGCAACAGAATTTACTTCCAATTATTGAGTGTAACCAAATGTATTGTTTTAGTTCGAAACATCAAGAGTTTTTCTAGGGACTGAGCACATTCTTCAAATTATCGAGAGTCGACTGCACACACACACATATATGTTCTATAAAATTTTATACAGATTTAGATCTGAGAACTCTAGCTAGTTTTTTAAAAATACATACGTTAATATATAAAAATGTTCATATTTTTTCCAGGTTTCCCATTTTAAAAATTTTCATGTATTTTCCAGGATTAGTTTTAAAAATAATTATTAAAATTCAACAAGACATATTTTCTAACTTTTTATTCTTAATTATCTAAGAAATAGAAATCACACTTGAAATAACAAAAACATTTTTATAAATGAGAAACTTCAAGAAAAAGATCTCAAAATTTGTACGTTTTAAAAATTTAAAATAAAGAATGGTCAACTGAATTTTTATTTCCAGAATCAATTTATAAAAATCTGAAAAGAAAAAAAAACATGAATTACTTTTAATATTACTGTCTCCAAAATAATGTTTGAAAAAAGGGCACAGTGTAGTCTTAACACAACGCTATTCAAACTAGTAACAAATTTAAAGCAATACACCATTTTTTCTTGAGTATACCATGCCCAGAGGCGGATTAAGATAATTGCGGACCCCTGGCGGAAAAAAGTTTGAGGTCCATGGGCTCACACAAGAGTCAAAAAACCAAAATAGTAAAAATATGTAGTAATAGTAAAGTGTTCTATCATAGTTTCATAAATTTCAGCTCTTCGGGATAGTTCTGCTCTTTCCCTATCGCATATAACATAAAATGAATTGCTATAAAAAATTTTTTACCTTCTTGAAAATATCACAACGACTTCTTTTCTTCCACTGACAGGACCAGTGCTAATAGCGAACTAGTCCTGCTTCCTTTTCAAATGAGAGCTCTGATAACTCAGTTGCTCCTATTTTCCTAATTCATTTCTGAAATTTTGGATATAATTTTTTGGAGATTTTAGTAGATTATATCCATTTAATAATTCCCACAACACTTATTGCAATAATTTGCTAGTAGCATTTATTCTCTAGAATATGTTCATTAAGAAGTTTCAAATTTGTCCATCTGTTTCAAAAGGGAAGTTGTGTGCCTTCAGTATTGTGTGGTCTTTTCTTCCTCATTCGAATTGCGAATTTCAGCCGGGGACGCTTTTATTAAACTTAATCTTGCTATTAAGGCTTAAATTCAACTAGTTTGAAAATAATTTGCTTTGAACTAAACGTAACGTTTATCACATAACTTCCTTTAATTTCATTTGTCTTTTCTAGTAAAATATACCGATTTAAATAATTAAAAAAACGAGCCTTAAAAAGCCACTACAAAGAATAACAACTACCGAAGTATTCAAAAACGTAACCACCACGAAAGCCCCTCAACTAGCTCCTGGTCTCGAACAATGGGGTTTAACAAGGATTCTTTCTGACAAGCATGGAAATCTTAGTTTCATAAACACTTAAAACTCAAGATACAGCTTCAAAGCTCTCAAACTGGGAACATGTCGTTTCAGACTTTGGTTCGTTGGCGAAGCTAGCTCTGAGGGGCTTGCATTAATATTTCTTCGGCCATTTTTAGATATGGGAGCAATATTAGTGGGATTGTAGCTATACAAGTTGGGGTCCCTGTAGCTTGGGGGCCACGTAGAATTGATACGGTGGTAGCTATGCCCCTGCTTTGGTTGATGGATTGCCACTGGAAACTCCATCGAAACTTCAAGATATCAGCCGCAGTTGAAGATGTACTTGGTCATTTACGAACAATAACACACATCTGCATCTAATATTAACTAGAAGCATGGGCACCACGAAAGCCCGTCCACTAGTTCCCAGTCTCGAACAATAGCTCTGTGTGATTATTCTTTGGCATATGCATGAAAAGTCCAAGTTCCGAGAGCTCTTTCAAGACTGAAGATACGGGACTGAGACATTTCGGACCTCAGGGGCCGGGATATACTTCGCTGTTTAAAAATTTATTTGAAATCAGTGTAATA